>JAODAL010007816.1:0-122323 GCA_025379985.1 Phyllomedusa bahiana | reverse complement strand
TGTTTAACGGAGGAAGAAAGAATATTCCCTACTGTCAGGGTGCAATGCTCTCCATACATCCACCAGGCCAGTCGTATCAAGGAATGATTTGAGTGTTTTTTTCCCTTGGCTACCAGAGCTAGTGTTCCCGTGGGCTATTCTGGGGTCCCTCTTCCTATCTAATGTGTCATCCAGTACTAGGTTCATGCCTCCCCCAACCACACTTGGTTTCTTGTTGTGGGCCTGGAACTTTGAGGCCAAGGATACAAAAAAGGGGTCACTTTGGGAGTTGGGGGCGTAGACGTTGAAAAGGTTATATTCTGAACCATTGCAGTTTGACTAGATGGGATATCCGGCCCTCTTCATCAACCTCGTGTGAGACCAGTGAGAACGGGAAATTCTTGTGGACCAGTGTCAGCACCCCGGCTTTATTCTCTACCGCCGGGGAGCCGAAAACCCTGCCCACCCAGAGCTTCTCCATGCGAAGGAAATCCTCCTGTTTTAAATGGGTCTCCTGTAGCAAGACTATATCGGGGCGTAATTTTTTAAGATAGCGTATGACTTTGACTCGCTTGTTAGGGGATCGAAGCCCTTTAACGTTCCAGGAGATGACTCTCATGGAGGACGTAATATACTGTAATACTCATGGGGGTTGCCCCGTAAGACAAGGTCTCCCAGTAATAGGGTTTTGTACAAAGGCTTCGTATTCGACACACAGGACTCCAGCGACATGTTAACACTTAGAATACATAAACTGAAAACAATGAGCATCAAGATATCGCTGAGAGCAGGCTTCACCTCCATGCCATCTCTCTGGAGCGATTGGGGACTTCTCTTTTTTCTGGCGGGCGGATGACCGCAAGGATAAGGACCAGATGGCATAATTACATCCTTGGCCCCTCCTCACCAAAAGAAAGGGAAGGCTGATACTCCCACTGGTAAAGCAATAGTATATCATTCAAAGATAGCTTTGAGGAAGAACAGAAAGAATAACACTGGGGTGAGGTGATAAAACATTTCTCCCCCAGGAATCTCTTACAGTAGGTCTGCTAGCGGTCGTGTCAGCTGTCCAACGGGGGTATCTGGGTGCATCGGGTCAAAGACCTCCCCATCTCCCCTGTTTCGCGCCTTCCAGGACATTGCAAACGAGTCCCTCAAGTAGAAAACAGACAAGGTCTAAAACCTCAATTGCCTCTAACGGCCCAGAGATTTTCCTTACGGCACCCTTAGTGTGGAAAATTCAGACAGTCAGTCCGTGGAGGGTTCATGCGAGTCCGCTTTCCGGTGCATCAGGCAGGCGGCATATGGTCGGGGATGCTCGTCCCTCAGGAGGAGAAGAAGAAGGAGGCGGTGACCGTCGAGTGACAGGCGGTGTGTGAGAGTAGCGCTTTTCTGCTCTGTCTCTGGAAGGTCTCGGATCCGATCGGGGCAGGTCAGCATTCAGAGCTTTGAAGACAAAGTCTTCAGCTGCTTTAGATGAAGTAAATGTCCTGGGGCTCATGTTTGGGAGCCGGATCCTCAGGGAAGCAGGATAAAGCATTTGGAAACGAATTCCTTTGTGGAAGAGAGTTGTGCATAACCTGCTAAACTCCCTTCTGCGCCTGGAAACATCAACTGAAAAATCCTCAAACAGGAAAGCCTTTTGACCCCGTAGGAGCAGAGTGGACCCCAGCTTTCTGTATGCCTGAGAATGATTGTTTATCGCTAAAGTCCATGTACTGGCTATCAGCTGCGTGGTCCCGCTGTGCGTTCTCTTTAGCTGTCTCTGGCGGGGGCCTCTGGGCCGATGCGATGTTCAGCCTTTACCACTTTACAGCTGTGGGTTACCAGGCTTGGGAAGCTCGTTTGGATAGTCCCGGACTCAGCCTGCCCAATTTGTTCAGAGAGGCCCCAGCTCAGTTGCTCCTCGGAGCGTTCAGGTCCTCTAATCTTTCATATAGGGCGCAATGCGATTTCTCAGAGCGCTGTAATTTATGCTGCAAGGCTGATGGTGAAGATGCCTCTCAGGAGTCAGCATGGATCTCGGTCTGCTCCTGTGTTGAAGCGCGCCGGGCCGCCATCTTGGATTCGCCTCGTGGCGTGCAGGGCGGCAGGGACGGGTGCTCTTTCTGGCCGCTGCGGAGTAGGTAGCGTTCCATGCGCTTGATGCCAGGACGGCTGAAGTGTTCTCCTCACGTTCCGGGAGCAGGTAAGCGCCGCCGGAGCGGCTGTTTGTCGGTTTGAGGTGCGGGCAGGCGGAGAGCTCCTGCAGCCTACATCCACACACCAGCGCCGGAACCGGAAGTCTCTCAAAACAAAGGGTAGTAATTAACGGTACATACTCAGACTGGATCCCTGTTACTAGTGGGGTACCACATGGGTCAGTATTGGGCCCTATCCTCTTCAACATTTTTATTAATGATCTTACACAGGGATTACACAGTAGAATTTCGATCTTTGCAGACGATAATAAGCTCTGTAAAGTAATCAGCACAATAGAGGATAATGTGTTATTACAAAGGGATCTGGATAAGTTGGAGGCCTGGGCAGGGAAATAGCTGATGAGGTTTAACACAGATAAATGCAAGGTTATGCACATGGGAGGAAAAATCCATTACATGACTACATGTTAAATGGAAAAAGGCTGGGTAAAAGTGACATGGGGAAGGACTTGGTGATCCTGGTGGACAGTAAACTTAATTGTAGCAGCAAGTGTCAGGCAGCAGCTGCCAAGGCTAATAGGATCATGGGGTGTATTAAAAGGGGCATAGATGCACATGATGAGAACATTATTCTAACATCATACAAGTCACTGGTTAGACCATACATGGAATATTGTGTACAGTTTTGGGCACCAGTGCACAGGAAAGACATTGTAGAGCTTGAACAGGTACAAAGGCGGGCAACAAAAATAATAAAAGGACTGGGTGGACTACAGTACCCAGAAAGATTAGCAAGATTAGGGTTATTTAGTTTAGAAAAAAGATGGCTTCGGGGAGGACATAATAAATATGTTTAAATATATTAAAGGTCAATATAGAGATCTCTCCCAAGATTTATTTATACCCAGTATTGTATCAAGAACAAGGGGGCATCCTCTGCGTCTTGAGGAACGAAAGTTTCTACATAAACATAGAAAGGGATTCTTTACTGTAAGAGCAGTGAGACTATGGAATTCTCTGCCAGAGGAAATTGTCATGGTGAATTCACTAACAGAGTTCAAAAATGGTTTAGATGCATTTCTGGAGCGTAATAATATAACAAGTTATAGTGTCTAGGATCTGAGGGGGTTGGATCACATTTTAGTGTAATTACAGTTTAGTGAAGGATTCAGAGAGGGTCATTGATCCAGGGATTTTTTCGATTGCCAGATTGGAGTCGGGAAGGAATTTTTCCCTAAAATGAGGACAATTGGCTTCTACCTCATTGGGGGTTTTTTGCCTTCCTCTGGATCAACACTTTAGCACAACAGGCTGAACTAGATGGACGTCTCGTCTTTTTTCGGCCTTACATACTATGAAACTATGAAACTATAAACCAACCAGTATTTGCCCTTTGCCGCGGGGACGCGTCCTATGAGCTTTTTTTATTTATGAAACAGGTTCCACAGATTTTTTTTATAGTCGCTTGAGAAAAAGAAGCAACTGAAGAGTTAGAAATGTATAAATCCTCAGCTATGGTCGATGCATAAACCTGAGAGATTTACCTGCACCAGACACTTCCTCCAGGAAAAAAGAAAACAGTAAAAGTTTTATACTTGAACTTTCATTTTTTTATTGTTTCTAATATTTCCCTCAAGATTTCAGCACAAAAATTAATTTGCTGGCATTTTGGTGGAATCAGTAGCCAAAAGCTAGAGTGTAAAAGTATGTATTTATGGGAACAGTTGTTTGCTCCAAAATGTTCTTTATTACTTAAAGGGACCCTTTCAGGTTGTTTATCCTGCCCTGAATGAGAGCTGAGCTCTGTGATATATAGGGTTATATGATAGAGGAGAGGAGCTGAGCTCTGTGATATATAGGGTTGTATAATAGAGGAGAGGAGCTGAGCTCTGTGATATATAGGGTTATATGATAGAGGGAGAGAAGCTGAGCTCTGATATATAGGCTTATATGATGGAGGGAGAGGAGCTGAGCTCTGTGATATATAGGGTTATATGATAGAGGAGAGAAGCTGAGCTCTGTGAAATATAGGGTTGTATAATAGAGGGGAGAAGCTGAGCTCTGGGATATATAGGGTTATATGATAGAGGAGAGGAGCTGAGCTCTGTGATTTATATAGTGTTATATGATAGAGGAGAGAAGCTGAGCTCTGATATATAGGGTTATATGATGGAGGAGAGAAGCTGAGCTCTGTGAAATATAGGGTTGTATAATAGAGGGGAGAAGCTGAGCTCTGGGATATATAGGGTTATATGATAGAGGAGAGAAGCTGAGCTCTGTGAAATATAGGGTTGTATAATAGAGGAGAGGAGCTGAGCTCTGATATATAGGGTTATATGATGGAGAGAAGCTGAGCTCTGTGAAATATAGGGTTGTATAATAGAGGAGAGAAGCTGAGCTCTGGGATATATAGGGTTATATGATAGAGGGGAGGACCTGAA
The DNA here is from genome assembly GCA_025379985.1 of Phyllomedusa bahiana. Lineage (NCBI taxonomy): Eukaryota > Metazoa > Chordata > Amphibia > Anura > Hylidae > Phyllomedusa > Phyllomedusa bahiana. The sequence goes on along the minus strand of JAODAL010007816.1, from coordinate 117,762 downwards.
CTCTGTGATATATAGGGTTATATGATAGAGGGGAGGAACTGAGCTATGTGATATATAGGGTGATATGATAGAGGAGAGGAGCTGAGCTATGTGATATATAGGGTGATATGATAGAGGAGAGGAGCTGAGCTCTGATATATAGGGTGATATGATAGAGGAGAGGAGCTGAGTTCTGTGATATATAGGGTTATATGATGGAGAGGAGAGAAGCTGAGCTCTGTGATATATAGGGTTATATGATAGAGGAGAGAAGCTGAGCTCTGTGATATATAGGGTTATATGGGGAGAGAAGCTGAGCTCTGTGATATATAGAGTTATATGATAGAGGAGAGAAGCTGAGCTCTGTGATATATAGGGTTATATGATGGAGAGAGAGCTGAGCACTATGTGATATATAGGGTTATATGATAGAGGAGAGAAGCTGAGCTCTGTGGATATATAGGGTTATATGATAGAGGAGAGAAGCTGAGCTCTGTGATATATAGGGTTTATGATGGAGGAGAGAAGCTGAGCTCTGTGATATATAGGGTTATATGATGGAGAGAAGCTGAGCTCTGTGATATATAGGGTTATATGATAGAGGAGAGAAGCTGAGCTCTGATATATAGGGTTATATGATGGAGGAGCTGAGCTCTGTGATATATAGGGTTATATGATAGAGGAGGAGAGCTGAGCTACTGTGATATATAGGGTTATATGATAGAGGAGAGAGAGCTGAGCTTTGTGATATATAGGGTTATATGATAGAGGAGAGGAGCTGAGCTACTGTGATATATAGGGTTATATGATAGGGAGAGAGCTGAGCTCTGTGATATGTAGGGTTATTGATAGGGAGAGGAGCTGAGCTATGTGATATATAGGGTTGTATGATAAGAGGAGAGGAGCTGAGCTCTGTGATATATAGGGTTATATGATAGAGGGGAGGAGCTGAGCTATGTGATATATAGGGTGATATGATAGAGGAGAGGAGCTGAGCTATGTGATATATAGGGTGATATGATAGAGGAGAGGAGCTGAGCTATGTGATATATAGGGTGATATGATAGAGGAGAGGAGCTGAGCTCTGTGATATATAGGGTTATATGATAGAGGGAGAGAAGCTGAGCTCTGATATATAGGATTATATGATGGAGGGGAGAAGCTGAGCTCTGTGATATATAGGGTTATATGACAGGGAGAGGAGCTGAGCTCTGATATATAGGGTTATATGACAGGGAGAGGAGCTGAGCTCTGTGATATATAGGGTTAAATGATAGAGGAGAGAAGCTGAGCTATGATATATAGGGTGATATGATAGAGGAGAGGAGCTGAGCTCTGTGATATATAGGGTGATATGATAAAGGAGCTGAGCTATGTGAATATGGGTGATTTATGCATCAGGGAGGGGAGGGTGAATATGGTTTTTTAAATTTGGGTTTATGGTAGAGCGAGAGGAGACTGAGCTCTGTGAAATATTGGGTCATCTGATTAGAGGTAGAGGAGCTGAGCTATGTATATTTAGGGTTTTTAGGGACAGGGAGAGGAGCTGAGCTCTGTGATATATAGGGTTATATGATCGAGGAGAGGAGCTGAGCTCTGTGATATATAGGGTGATATGATAGAGGAGCTGAGCTCAGTGATATATAGGGTGATATGATAGAGGAGAGGAGCTGAGCTCTGTGATATATAGGGTGATATGATAGAGGAGAGAAGCGGAGCTCTGTGATACATAGGGTTATATGATAGGGAGAGGAGCTGAGCTCTGTGATATATAGGGTTATATGATAGAGGGAGAGAAGCGGTGCTCTGTGATATATATGCTGATATGATAGAGGAGAGGAGCTGAGCTCTGTGATATATAGGGTGATACGATGGAGGAGAGGAGCTAAGCTCTGATACATAGGGTGATATGATAGAGGAGAGGAGCTGAGCTCTGTGATATATAGGGTTATATGGTAGAGGAGAGGAGTTGAGCTCTGTGATATGTAGGGTTATAGTTGGTTCCTCTCATGCAAATGGGGCCCTGGGTAATCTCATGTAAATAGGGACCCTGTGTTTGTAATGCAGTTCCAGGGATTGGGGAGGTGAATAAGGTTTTTTCCCCCCCCTACACAGTCTTCCCTTTCAATAAATGCACAAAACAAATGCCCGACCACCCCTTTAAGAAGCCATGAGTCCAGAACTCTTCGGGTACATCTCCATGGGATGGACATGCTGCTGATTGGTTGTCCCACCATAGACGTGTATCACCCATCAGCTGGAGAAAAGTTTGATCGCTGGAGGTCTCACTGTTGGGATCATCACTGATTGATAAGACAAGGGCCCCAAGTCCCCCATCCGTCCTCTTCACTCTTGCGATGCCAGGAAGGTTCTGAATGGAGCAGTGGTCGAATATGTGCACTGTTTCTCCATTCAAATTCTATGGGAGCGACAGAGATCATGAGTGCAGCGCTCATTTATCGGTCTCATAGACTTTGAATGGAGCAGCAGTGCAGATATGTGACCACTGCTTCATTTAAAGTCGTCCTCGCTTCCCAAGTGTGGTGAGGAACAATGGGGGATTGGGGGTCCTTGTTTTATCAATCAGTGGTGATCCCAACAGTGAGACCTCCAGAGATCAAACCATTCCCCTGTGGAGAGGTGATAGATGCCTATGGAGGGACAACCACCATCAGCAGCATGTCCATCCCATGGAGACGTACCCAAAACCTTCTGGACTCATGGGCAACTTGACTCCTGAAGCTTCAGGCTTTATAAGTTGGTGTAAAAAATGATTGATCCTGTTGACACCAGAGACCATTACCGTATTTTTCGGACTTTTAAGACGTACCACCATTTTCCTCCCAAATTTTGGGGGAAAAAAAGTGCATCTTATAGTCCGAAAAATATGGTACTCTAGCACACACCACTTAGTCTGCTTGAAGGCAGGGCCTTCTGGGTGCTTGGGGAGGGTTGGAAGGCCCCCTGAGGGTGCTTGTGTCATGCTGCCAGCCTCCGCCTGTGTGCACTTCAGAGGGGTTTGAGGCCACTTGGGTATTTTTGGCAGGGGTACAGGAGGTTGTTCAAGTACCGTATATTTTGGACTTTAAGACGCATCGGACCACAAGACGCACCTACCGTATTTTTCGGACGTACCAACAATGTTTGGGGAAAAAGTGCGTCTTATAGTCCGAAAAATACGGTAATAACTCTTGGTTGAATTATATGTCACGAACGTTGTGTTGCTCTGACCCGGTCACAGACGGTTGTTCTTCTCCTCAGGTGTCCGCCATCCGAATATCATCTGTGACTGTTGCAAGAAGCATGGGATTCGTGGGATGCGCTGGAAGTGTAAAGTCTGCTTCGACTACGACCTGTGCACACAGTGTTACATGAACAACAAGCACGACCTGTCCCATGCCTTCGAGAGATACGAGACTGCCCACTCTCGGCCGTAAGTAGGATGAGAACACCTTTCAGACTTGAAGCCTGAGGCTGCTTCCACACAGCGCAGTTTTGGTGCAGTTTCAACTGCGCTCCAATTAAACTGCCTTTATTACCAGCAGCTTCTTTCACTTATCCAAACTGTTTGGAAAGTGAGGAATCGGTGTGTTTGGAATCCACAGGACTTCACACACAGTCATTGATTACTTACTTGAAACATCTTTCTGGACAATTTAAACAACGGAAAGAAGCTGCTGGTAATAAAGGCAGCTCATTTGGAGCGCAGTTAGGGTGCTTTCACACAGTGCATTTTTGGTGCGTTTTTGATGCAAGAAGGCACAGCAATTACTGCTGTACATTGCTGCACAAAAAAATGGCAAAAATTGCGATTTTTTTTTTTTTACCGCGATTTGTGTGCAGTTATGTACAGCAAAATATTTACTATTTTGCCATAGGCAAACTTAAACTCTATCAGTCTTCAATCTATAAAACACTAAAACGTAACTTTTATTATGTACTTAACCTCTATACACAGGGACCTCTTACCCCGGATGAAGCCCGTTTAGCTGGTGAAACATGTCGGGGAGGTCAGGCATGATATTTTAAATTGTGATTTCTCACCTCTGTCTACAAAGTATCACCCGCTGCAGATGGTATTACAAGGAAGCCTTATATGTTTTATGTCCATTAAATTAGGGATAACTGCTCGAGTAGGAGGCTTGGGATCCCTTACTGGAGTTAGTAAATTGCAGTATATATAAGGTTTTCCTGTTAGTAGGTGGGGTTCCACCAGACTTGATAATGGAAAGGGAGTTATTCCTTCAGAAGTAGGAAGGGAATAATTGAGAGGTTAGAAATCAGGTTTTTAAATAGTGTGTATAGAGGTTAAGTGCTATACATAATAAAAGTTACGTTTTAGTGTTTTATAGATTGAGAACTGATCGCGTTTCAGTTTGCCTATGGCAACATAGTCCAGATCGTGATTAATAGTCACGCACTCTGGTCACGCGCGAGAGTCCCATTTTTTGGGAGATTATGTCTTGCATAACAAAAACGCAACAAAAACGCACTTTGTGAAAGTACCCTTAAAACTGCACCAAAACTGCGCTGTGTGAAAGCAGCCTGAGGCTGTACTCCTTCCAGGTGTTGATGGCAACAAGTCATCTACTTTCTGTCAGTGAGGACTTTATAAGAACTCAGATCACCTGCAATCTGTTTCCGACCAGGTTTAGGCTATGTCTACACAGCAGAGGTATCCCGTCATATTTTCGGTGGTTTTAGTATTTTGAAACTGCTGAAAATCTGACGGAAAAATGTCTACATAGACTTGAGTAATAAAAACTACCTGTAGTCTACACGGGTTGGGGGGCAAAGCGGTGCCCACAGGGGCAACATCTCTATCAATCTCGGGGTATAAAGGAATTGCCTCATGCAGTCAGTTCTGATGAACCGTTGAACTCTTCTACCTCTTTGAGAGTAAGTGAAAAAATTTGCTGAAATCTGGTCAATCTGTTTGCTATGGGAGCGGAATCTTTTCTCCTGTGGCAGCGCTTTGCCTGCTTCATGTCATCCAAATACTTTTCAAAATTAAGGTCCTCATGCGATGAGGCTGAAGATATGGGAGCAGTAGCACCGGCCGGACCCATTCCTCTTGCTCTTTGCATCGAACTAACTGGACCAACTTATTGTATATTTTGGGAGTTGGAGTTGGTCCATTTTACAACGAATCCAACTCCACCAAAATGTGCACCAACTCCACAACTGCAACTCCACAGCCCTGATTAGATGGAAGAGTCCTATAACAAAGGCTTTTAGGAAAGAGCTGAAGAGAATTGGATGTAGTAATCCTCAATTCACATGGGACTCGCTGAGTCTTGCAATGTAATGAGGATTGAAGCCATGTCGGTTAAGTTAATCTTCAGAAAGCTGTTTCGAGGTGTAGCCCCTCGTCAGTGCAGAGTAGATATTACTGGCTGGCTAGGAGAGAGGTGACAGTGGCTTAGAAGGGGTAATATCGCTCCTTGGGGAGAGGAAGCATATCATTCACTTGTCTGCAAAAAGGCTGGTGATTGGTCGCTTGATAATCCCACCACCCTCTGCAAAATTTGGTTCACACCGAACCGGATCAACCCGGATCCAAAGCGCAAAACTAGCCGTAATTTCTAGCTTCCTTTTTTGTTATGGGGGAGCTCAGCAGGCTGTAGTATTTTACTGCAGGCACATAGGTTGGGTCATAGCACAGCATATTCACACAGGTGAGATTTACAAGGCAAGAGAATGAGATTTTACACAATCTTCTCCACGTGCTGTGAAAATGTTCTTTGTGGAACTTCTCCTGCAGCGCGGATTTTAACCCCTTAACGACCGCCCACCTTCTTTTGGCGTCGGGCATTTCAGGTCGTTCGTCTGCAGCGATGTCATTTGGCGTCGCTGCAGACATCGGGGTTTGCGGCGCCCGGCGCCGCAATTGCGCTGTGATCGGGGCTGTACTACACAGCCCCGATCCCAGAGCATCCTCTGCGAGCACCGGGCAGCGGAGGAAACCTCCACAACCCGATGCTTTAACCCTTTGATTGCGGCGGTGCATTACCGCAGCACAATCAAAGGGTTTCCCTGCTCTGTCGGGTGATCGGAACACCCAGTGACCTGACAGAGCTCAGGGAACGGCTGTACAGTCAGCTCTGGAGACCTAGAGTGGCCCCAGAGCTATCTGTGTATGAAGCCAGTGATTAGGACGCACTGTTTGCTGTCCTAATCACTGTCTGTGTCAAACTGACACAGATTAGAATGTATTAGCATACATGAATATACTAATACATTTCAAATTGTAAAAAAAAAAATTAAAAAATGTTAAAAAGTTCTCCCTTCATGGGAGTCAAAAAAAAAAGTACAAAAAAAAAAACATAAAAAGTGTAAAAAAAAAAAAAAAAGAATAAAAAAATAAATATTTAATAAAAAATAATTGTACATAAATTACACGCACAAAAAAACCTACACATATTTGGTATCCACACGACCGTAATAATCTGTAGAATTAATCTAACAAGTTATTAAGTGTGAAATGTGAATGGTGTAAAAAAAAAATAAATAAATAAAAAATTAAAAAAAATAAATAAATAAAAAATTATTTATAAGTGTACTTAAACGATTCCCCCATAAAGTACAACTTGTCTCGAATAAAACGAGGCCTCATCCAACTGCGTCATTGAAAAAATAAAAAAGTTACAACTGTTTAAATGCAAGGAGGCCAAAACTAAATAAAATGTTCTGGTCATTAACTACTTTTCAGGCGTTCGGCTTAAGGGGTTAATATCCTCAGCGTGTCAGTTTGTTCGGACTGTTTGCAGAGTCACCCTAGTTCATCTACAATGAAATTAGCAATTTATCTAGAATGGCGGATCCTCAGCAAAATCTGCATTGACCTTTTTTTTTTTTTTTTTTTTTTTCACATTCTTATTTTTTTTTTTAGTTTCCACAGGAAAATCTGTACGGTCTGTGTGATTATGTTTGGATTTTTTACTGTGGAAACAATCTGCAGCAAATATGACGCATGTGAACTGCCCCTAAGGGTATCACACAATCATTCTGATAATGAAAGTCTATAGGAGGCTCTCGGAATGGAGACAATCCTCCCAGCCGGGAAAAGGAGCAGAATCATTAGGCCGGCGCCCGCGTGCACGCAATATTACCGATGCCAGTGTTCACAGTAGGAGGGAGGGGATCTTGGCCGCCCATCAAAGATTCTGCTGTTACAGTTCAGACACCAGAGAAGTTAATGAAAAGCAGCGTGCAAGGAAGCAGAAGTGTATTAATTGTATTAATTTAAGGGGATTAGATCCAGGTGATGGCGTATTGCACAGATGATACAGGGAGGAGAGTCTATTTTCCATTTAGCAGGTAGAAACTTTTATAGCTCTTCATGGTACAGTGCCTTGCGGAAGTATTCGGCCCCCTTGAACTTTTCAACCTTTTGCCACATTTCAGGCTTCAAACATAAAGGTATAAAATTTAATTTTTTTGTGAAAATCTGTGGAAAGAGCTGAAAACTGCTGTTCACAAGCGCTCTCCATCCAACCTCACTCAGCTCCAGCTGTTCACAAACGCTCTACATCCAACCTTACTGAGCTCCAGCTGCTCACAAACGCTCTCCATCCAACCTCACTGAGCTCCAGCTGCTCACAAACGCTCTCCATCCAACCTCACTGAGCTCCAGCTGCTCACAAACGCTCTCCATCCAACCTCACTGAGCTCCAGCGGCTCACAACGCCTCTCCATACAACCTCACTGAGCTCCAGCTGTTCACAAACGCTCTCCATCCAACCTCACTGAGCTCCAGCTGCTCACAAATGCTCTCCATCCAACCTCACTGAGCTCCAGCTGCTCACAAACGCTCTCCATCCAACCTCACTGAGCTCCAGCTGTTCACAAACGCCTCCATCCAACCTGACTGAGCTCCAGCTGATCCATCCAACCTCACTGAGCTCCAGCCGGTCACAAACGCCCGCCATCCAACCTCACTGAGCTCCAGCTGGTCACAAACGCTCGCCATCCAACCTCACTGAGCTCCAGCTGTTCACAAACGCTCTCCATCCAACCTCACTGAGCTCCAGCTGTGCCAAGGAAGAATGGGCAAGAATTTCAGTCTCTCGATGAGCAAAAATGATAGAGACATCCCCCCAAGCGACTTGCAGCTGTAATCGCAGCAAAAGGTGGCGCCACAAAGTATTAACTTAAGGGGGCTGAATAATTTTGCACGCCCCCCCTTTTCAGTTTATTTTTTACAAAAGATTAAAATATCCAATAAATTTCTACTTCACAAATGTGTCCCACTTGTTGTGGATTCTTCACAAAAAATGTTTAATTTTATGTCTTTATGTTTGAAGCCTGAAAAAAGTAGAAAAGTTCAAGGGGGCCGAATACTTTAGCAAGGCACTGTACATGCGGCTTTGTGACCGAAAGAGACATTATATTGTATCTATCAAAAAAGAGGGAAAAAAAGCCGCTCACCAATCTATAGATGTAAGGTTTAACCACACTGCATGTGCCTATCATAGAAATCTCGTATAAAAACGTAACAACCGATATGAAATGGTTCTAACGCGTTTCGAACCTTAGGGCGCTATGACTAAGAACCAGCAAGACATACCTCCCAACTTTTAAGATGGTCAGTGAGGGACACCTAGGGCAACATGTATAAAATTTGGCGTTTAAACGGCAAATATTCCGCACATTATAATAGCCTAGAATGCGCCAGATTTATGAGCCCGCTCTACAGCAGGTTATAAATAAGGCACATTCTAGTGCTAAGACGACAATTCTGGCTCAGGTAAACCACTTTGAAAGTGCTCTACCAGTTCCAGCAGTAGTGCGCCTAAAATTGCCGTAGTGAAGCTATAAATCTACAGCTTCGTACAGTTCTAGTGCACCCTGCCTCCCGCATGCCCCCTGAGATCAGGCGCATTGCTCTGTAATGTGCCTGATACGGGCGTACGGGCGGCATTACACTAATCCGAACGGGGATGCGCCTGATGTCGGGCTGAAAATGCGCCAGATATCTAGCGCAGCCCCGTTCATACATGTCCGCCCTTGAGTTTACGGTGTCAAGGATCCAATTTTTAATGCATAGTGATACACTTAAATAAGCCTTTATTAAAATCTTAATACAAATATCATCGTAATATAGACATTTTTATGGTCTACACTTTACAAAATGATGAAATAATACTTCAGTTGCAATCTAATATACAGTTACAGCAATATAGTAAATTTATTAAAGCAAATCTATTCCCCATGTAAAATAGAGGGACATTCACAGAGCAAAGAGGGACATGGGTTAAAAATAGGGACTGTCCCTCCAAAAGAGGAACACTTGGAAGGTATGCACCAAGGTTCGAAACGCGTCTGTTATCGGTTGTCATGTTTTTATCAACTATCCACGAGGATTGCTGGATCTAAACAAGATTTCAGTGTTGTATGTTACATCAGGTTTGAAATGGAAATATTGAGTTAACTATTCACGCAGCGTACCACGGCGCCTATTGTATCCATCAGGGCACCGTGGGCAAAGTAGCTGCCACACTTTTTTTTTTTTTTTTTCAACCGAGTTAACTATGTAAGAGCGTAGAGGCTATGACAGTGGGAATACAGGCTTCTAGTGAGGAAGATGCCGTGTTTCCTGGACAAGTAAGTCCATGTCCCCACGGCACGGGTTTGCGGCCGGTTTTGCAGACCGTCTGCAAACTTTTACACGGGCTTCTATGGAAAACCCGTGCAGCAGACCCCACTGCACGGGTTTTTCCCGCCGCCCGCCCGAAAAAGATTGTAGATGTTCATTCTTCCGTTCAGTTTTCGGACGGTTTATGAACTTCTCAATGTGAAGGGGGAGGGCTTTTCTCCGTTAACCGCGGATAAAAGCCGCCCCCCTCTCCTCCCCCCCGCAGCCGTGTGCACAGCACTAAAACAGGACATGGGGATGAGCCCTAAGGGGCCGTTCACATGATGTGTTGCACTACATCTATGGAATCTATCGTTGTACGCCACCGCCCCATAGAGATCAGTAGAGTAATAGTAGTCTTATATGGACTTCATTTACTCTATTTCCCAGCAGTAAGCGCTTTCCCTGTAGGACACAAAAGTTTGGTAGACTACACTTTTGTGTCCTGCTAGGAAACTAGAGCAAACTTGGTCCATGTATACTTTTGCTCTATTGATCTCTTTTTTGCGCTATCCGTCAGGGTACCTTTTTTTCCACAGTAACCCGATGGATACCAGAGACTAAGGGTACGTTTTTGGATACGTTTTCTGGGCTGGAAAATCGTATCCATCAAGAGTTGACGTCACTTCTTTGAACGCATCTGTTTTACGCAATGCAAAAACGTATGTAAAATACGTATTGTCGGAACGACGATATGTATTTTACATTGAAATCAATCTGTATGTTACATCAGGTTTGAAATGCAAATATTGAGTTAACTATTAGCGCAGCGTACCACGGCGCCTATGGTATCCATCAAGACACCGTGGGCAAAGTAGCTGCCACTCTTTTTTTTTTTCAACCGAGTTAACTATGTAAGAGCGTAGAGGCTATGACAGCGGGAATACAGGCTTCTAGTGAGGAAGATGCCGTGTTTCCTGGACAAGTAAGGCCATGTCCATTGAACATTGTTCAAGGGGTTCTCTCGCTACAAAGAATAGCTTTCAAATTGTAGGGAACACAAAATAAAGACATTTTCCAAATATATTGCTTTGTTCCTCTGTTTTCCCTAAGGAGATACAAGTGAATTTATGACCTCCCTGGCTATTTCAGTTCCCTCAGTAACTGACCTGTAAACAATTCTCCCCCTGCTGTTTGTTCTATGAGATAGCAGTGAGTGATGTCATCACACACAGGTCCCAGCAGTGTCTGTGCTGCTGAGTAGTAAAAAGCTTGATTTATGTAAAATAAACAGAACTGTAATTAGGGCTTTTGTTTTGGGGATCAGATAAGAGGTCCTGTTAGTAGTTTGAGAAGCTAATCTGATCTAATTAGCATCTGAAAGCACAGTATGGCACAGAGCTGTACAAGCATGGAGCTTATGCAAATGAGTCAGTCTGAACCAGGAAGTGACAGAGTATTTCATTCATGCATTCTCTGAAACTCTGAAGGGAGACAACTCCTTTAAATACATTTTGGGGTCCGTTTTTCGGTACATAAAACGTATTTAACAAACACTGTGAACATACCCTAAAGTGTAAAACGCTGTGTGAATAGCCCATTACCTGTCTGGGAGACATGGCGTCTTCCTCATTATCAGCCTGTATTCACATTTTTGTAGCCTATAGGCTCTTGCATAGTTAAAATGGTTAAAGACATACGTCCATCAAGTTCAACCATGAGCGGGGAGAAGAGGTGGAGGAAGGGTGGGGTCTGGGTAACTGTTCTGTAAAACTTCTTCCCTCAGCAGAAAATCTGTCTACTATGAAAAAGTTATAGGGAGGAGGGGGTGCAGCTGCAGCATCTCTACCTTACAGGATTACTCCTAATGTCCAGGAAGGAGTCGGCCACAGAGATAGGAGGGGTGGCCACGTTTCTGCGGCTTTCTCCCATCTTTTCCCCGGGGTTCTGAATGTAGCCGAGGAGGAGGGAGCGGCAGCGGAGACGATGGTGCTGAGCAGTGACAAGCTGCTGGTCATTAGCAAAAAAAGGATCCAAGTCCAAACAGATTATTGTGACCCATAAATGCATTACTTTCAGATGTCCCTGACTCGCTGGGCACTCGTTCGCCGCTCAGTTTCCTCAGATTATTTTATCCATCGCTTCTCAGTGAAACGGCACAAGCAGCGGTGGAGATATGAGATTGGAGAGCGCACGGAGCGGCTTATACCTCACACCGGGAAGAACCTGCCCACTCAGAAGCATAGAGAGAAACCAGGAGACAGAAGGAAAGTGACCGAACACTGAGGCAGCACACAACATGGCTGCTACAGGAGCCCTGAAACCTGACGTCTGATTTACAGAGGACATGTTTGTCTTTGTAATTCCCTATAAAATACCGATTCTGGAGCCTCTTCTCTTATAACTCTGGATTGTGCTGTTCCTCTGTTATTCCTCCAAGAAATGACTGAATCTGTCAGCTGGGCGTTACCATTCCCGTTCTCAAAGGGGTGTGTCCCTGCACACACTGACTGTCAGCACGGATTGGACAATGTCGGGCTGTACAGGGAAACGCCTCCAGCTGGAAGAACCCATCTGATTGGTCCGCTGTGAAGAGAACCAACCGGTTAGCTCTTCTGATGGGTCTGTTTTAGTAAATACTTGTTTTCCATGAAATAATGATTCTGAAGTCCCGTGCCTTATAACTCTACACTGTGCTGTTCCTCTGTTATTCCTCCTAGAATTGATTGACAGCTGGGCCGTACCTTTACTCACTTTGTCAAAGGGGTGTGTCCTTTTACAGTGTTGTACTAACTAGACAGTGACAGACTATGAAGGAACTCACCCCAACTAGTAACACCCAGTTGGGAATTTAGGCCTCATTTACATCCGGTTTCTTGTTCCCGTTCGGTGTCCATCAGGATACTGTAAATAATGTTTATCCCAGTGGATACCACGATTGGGGCCATGATGGGGCGTAAATGGGCTTTACCGAGTGAATACGATTTATGCATTGGATTCAAAATCGCAATGGCTCATGCTTTTATGTCCAATGCACAAAGAGTATGGGCAACGTGTCCCAATACGCAAGCGCCGTTATTTTGGTCTATTTCTGCGGCAAAAACACTTTTGACGCCATATTCTCGATGTAAATGAACTGTCGTAGACCAAAACTAGGCGCATTATATGCCGGGACCGACACATTGTAATGCGCCTAGAAAAAACATTACATATCGTAGCGATGATACGCTGTGCACCTCCATAACGCAATACGCCTATTGAGGCGCATTACATACACTAGTAATGACACATTATGCGCCTCTGTTATGCAGTGCGCCACAATAGGCACATTACATACACTGCCAACAACACACTATGCGCCGCGATTTGCGCAATGCGCCTTTTTAGGCGCATTCAGTTTACTATGCAAGGTATAACTGACGCCAGATTTTTGAGAGGATCGGACTTTACTTTGATTTAATACACCTAAAAACTGCCGTGGCGCCTGCCAATTTTCGGACTTGTCGCTCTATATACTTAGTAAATGGGGCAAATGTAGTCCAATTCATTTGCTCTGTAGATTTCTATGGCCAATGTGATATCCAGCAGCATACATTTTTCATAGTATCCTGATGGATTTTATGAGTGGGAGCAAAAACCTGATGTGAATGGAGCCTTATTCATACATTTCCAGGAGGAAAAACATCTCCTGAATCATTGTCTCATGAAGATTGTAAGCATTGAAGTTCTGGTGCAAGCATGAAACGCGTTGGAATTGTAAACACCCTTTCGGAACTTTTAAAACTTGGTGTATTAAAATAAAGTCCTGTACCTTAGATGTGGTGACTTGGGATATCCTATGTGGATGTAAGCGCCGCAGTACTTTGCTTTCTGGTTATCTCTGACATTCCTTGACACCATCCTCCGTGCTGCTGGCAGCTTCAACAAAGTCCTCCTTAAAATTAACGTGCTGAGTGTTGTGGCTCTTGTGTATGCACACAGCATAGGATAAAATACATTGGAAAGCCGACGCCATTTTGTCCTATGTGGGACCGCGGTATTTTGCGCAAAACACATGGCCGGTTTTAGTTTCTGCTGTCGGCCTGTACAATTGAATGTATGGGAATCCGATGGCAAACTGCGGGACCTCGGCGGAACATGCTTCATATTCCGCCGGATTTTTAACACGCCAGTTAACAAACCTTTGCTTTATAGACTACAGCACAGGTTTACATTGCTGTCTATGCAGTGCAAGGCACCGTCCGATGGTATTCCCGTGCTGTGTAGACATAGCTGAAATATCTCACCTCCTACGATTAGGAGCTTGTTCTGTACTTACTTCACTAGGAGGGCGCCGCTCTGTGTTATTTTGTCTCTATTGACTGAAATGGACATGTCAGATGTATTCCATTGGTTGGAAAAAAAAAGTATAAGTAAGCAGAAGTGTAGCTAGAATTCACAGGGCCCCGCAGCAAAATGAGATGGGTCCCACTACCTAATGACGATAACAGCAGCATAAGTAGCAGTTATTAAAGATATAAATAATACCGCCTTATATCAGAGAACCCACACAGCAGTGCTGGAGAGCAGAAAGCCACCAACTACTTGTACAAAAATGAACAATGTTCTTATACCTAAGGCCTCGTTCACACGGCTTATTTCAGAACGTATTTACATCGGATTGCCGATGGTAAATACGTTCTTAAATCAGTTTCTAATAAGTGCCACTAAGTGTTGGAAGTATTTGTAACTGATTTCCCGATGGATTCACCATATCCAATCATTATAGTTGGTGAATCAGTCCGTAAATAATTGACATGCACATTGTTTTTCCGTCCAGATTGCCGTCGTCAATCCGCGGCGGCAATCCGGCACGGAAATACGCGTCGTGTGAACGACGAGCCGTATTTTCTATTGAAATCAATAGAAAATGGGCTGTTACTTATTTCTGACTGATTTGCCGACGGATTGACGATCGTCAATCCGTCGGCAAATACGCGGCGAAATAAGCCGTGTGAACGAGGCCTAAGAGGAAACCCCCCATCCTTGGGCCCCATAGCAGTCACCTTGGTTTTAGTTAGGGCTTGTCCTAGGCAGGATTTTCAGCTGGTTTTCAGATTTGATTTTACATTGATTTAAATAGAAAATCCGTGCAGCAGTCCCCACTCGCAGATTTTCCACCGGACGGTTTTTGACCCCACCTGTGTAACGAAAAACTTAGAACATGTTCATTCTTCCGCCCGGTTTTCAGGCAGAACATGGAAATGTGGGTGCGAAGGGGGACAAATCCGCAAACCGCAGACAAAAGCCGACCCCCTGTGTGCCAAAATCCGACCGGTATTTGGTCTCTGCTGTGGGAACGTACCCTTAGGCTATGTTCACACGGCAGTAATTGCGGGACGTATTTCGCCTACAATTACGCCGTGTGTACGGGGGTGGGAGGGCCGGCAGCCGCCGGCCCCATAGACATGCATTATCCTCGGCGCATATGTGCCGTGAATAATTGACATGTCACTTCTCTCCCCGCTCGCCATATTGTGCAGGGAGAGGAGACAGAATCCATAGTTCTGTTTGAGATCTGTGGATTACCGTAATGACTGGGACATATCTCGCCCCGTATTTAGCGCAGTATGGCACGAAATACGGGGCGGGATACGTCCCATTTTAAGTCGTGTGAACATAGCCTTGCGCTCATGTACATAAGGGAATACAGACCTGGACAACAGTAAGGCCTCGTTCACACGGCTTATTTGGGCACGGATTGGCGCCGTACTCCGCGCCGGATTTGCGCTGCAGTACGGCGCCAATCCGTCCCTGTCATTACGGTAATCCACTGCTCTCATAGAGAACAGTGGATTCCGTCGCTCCTGCCCGCTTGGCGAATCCGCCGCGGGGGGAGAAAGTGACATGCACATTATTTACGGCGCGGACGCGCCTTAAACAATGCATTGTCTATGGGGCCGGGTGCGGCGCCCCCGCCGCGCTCCGGCCCCGCCGTCCCGCCCCTTATTCACGGCGGATTTGTGAGCTCAATACGGCTCACAAATCCGCCGGGAATAAGCCGTGTGAACACGGCCTAACTGATTGGGCCCTAAATTGGAACGTGGTAATTTGACATTCCACCAGCTGAGGGAGACAAGCTCCGTCTGATTTGGACGGAGCGCGGCCATAGTTGGAAAATAGTAGATCTGTATGAGAATGAAGGGCAGGGTCGCCGGAGCAGAAATCGCTGTGTTATCATCTTCTCGAAGTTACAGGAAAATCAGGCTTCATAAATAAAAGAGCCATAAAGTGACGGTTTTCGACCCCGCGCGGCGTCGGGCGCTGTGTATATTTCATTCCTCGTTAAGTTCGCTGCTTTTGGCTATAGGATAATGACTGCAGTTGGTGAAAAGATTCATCATGTTCTCAGCTAATTGGCGCGTTATGCAATGAGCAGCAGAGTCACGTGAGACCATCTCCGAGGTAGTTAGCATTGCTCGCTGAAACATAATCTTCTGTGAAAACGGCCACAGAGCCGCTGCAGGACCGACCGGGAGTCGTGAAGACGCCATATCCCTGCGGAGGGTTGGATAGAAGGGAGTCTGGGAGATTTCCTGCACCTGGAGGCTGAGGCTGAACGTTCAGGTTATACAAGGCGATGTTCACACGGCTTAATTGCAGGGCGTAATTACGCCGGGGGAGCGGCACTTCGCCGGCCCATAGACTTCATTACCAGCGGCGCGTATACGCCGCTAGTAAATGACATGTCACTTATCTCCCCCCGCGGCGGATTCGCCGAGCCGGGAGAGGAGACGTAATCCATAGTTCTCTATGAGAACTGTGGATTACCGTAATGACTGGGACGAATTTCAGCCCGTAATTCGCGCACTACGCCGTGAATTACGGGCTGAAATACGTGCCCAAATAAGCCGTGTGAACATGGCCTAAATACAGTGTTCTTCTCACAAATAAAAAGTCTTCCTCTTTTGTCTGATGAATCTGTCAGATGGGTGTTCCCATTCCAATTTTCATAGGGGTCTGCGGAGACCTGCTTACACACAGGTGGATTATATTGATCATCATCAGTCATTTAGGACAACATTGGATCATTCAGAGATCCTCAGGGGGCTTTCACACGGTGCGTTTTTGGTGCGGTTTTTTGGATGCGTTTTTTGTGCAACAATGTATAGCATTAATTTCTGTACCTTCATGCACAAAAAACGCACCAAAAACCGCACCGTGTGAAAGCACCCTCACTGAACTTCTGGAGTGAGTTTGCTGCACTGAAAGTAAAGGGGCCGAATAATTTTGCACGCCCCACTTTTCAGTTTTTTATTTTCTACAAAAGTTTAAAATATCCAATAAAGGTCGGTCCACCTCACAATTGTGTCCCACTTGTTGTGGATTCTTCACCAAAAAATTTACATTTTATATCATTATCTTTGAAGCCTGAAATGTGGCAAAAGGTTGAAACGTTCAAGGGGGCCGAATACTTTCGCAAGTCATTGTATATTTACTGTTAATTTGACGTTTTAATTAAGCTAAAGTGTAACTCTAGTGTAAAGTGTAATGTTATTGGATATGTATTTATATTGTGATAAGTGAGGATCTAATCTGTGGGACTCCTGCTGATTCTGAGAATGAAGGGATTAATGTCCTTGCAGCTTTTTCCCTGCAGAGCAGCGCTCATGTCCGCATGGGGTGCAGGGAACTCCAACACTGCTTCATTCAAGAGAATTAGTCTGTACTGTAGTTCCCTGCACTATGGATAGATGGTAGCACAGATGCAGGAAAAAAGCCAGTGAGAGCTTGTAGAGGTTTATCCACAAACAATACTTATCCCCAAACCACAGGATAGAAAATAAGTATCTGATCGCTGGCTCCTGCATCAAGCATGAGAATGGGGATCCCATGTTCCCCCTTTAAATTGAGCAGAAGTCAGGCATGCATTTTGCCTTTTCATTCAGTTTTATGCCGTATACGATTTAAAGCAGGGGTGTCAAACTACAGCCCTCCAGCTGTTGGGAAACTACAACTCCCATCATGCATTTGTATAATCTATAACAGTGGGCATGATGGGAGTTGTAGTTTCCCAACAGCTGGAGGGCTGTAGTTTGACACCCCTGATTTAAAGAAAATGGTAGGTTTTGTAGTGCTGCCCCTTTAGCCAGAGGATCTAAGGGATCCCTGCAATTAGACTCCCCACTATTTAGGAAGTGGCCTGCTATAGTAATATTTTATCGCTTTTTGTGGTAAGCATAGCCTACCCATAGTATGTTTTTGCTCATAACATACTTGTAATGCCATATATGAGTTATTCTGCTCCTTCTTTTCTAGAGTCATGCTGACTCCTCGTCAAGGATTGCCCCGTATAGTCCTCAAAGGGATCTTTCAAGGAGCAAAAGTTGTACGTGGACCAGATTGGGAATGGGGGAACCAGGATGGTAAGTATAATGACTATCTCCAGGGTCTTAGATGTGGGCCATGTTGGGCGTCTTTTTTTTTTTTTTTTTTTTTTTTTTATATTTCCTCCATATGAAAAGATGTCCATTTTATTTAACTGTGTTCAAAAATCAACAATTGATGGAATATTGCCAAAATATACCACCTCGTGCTGATTTAGAATTGGGCAAGAGGAGCAATTCCTCTTTGACATTCCCTTTGCACAGTTCCAATTCAAGGCACTATGGAGAGAACTGCAACACAGTCCCATCGAGAGTCCGTTTTCTTATGTCTGGTGGAGAACATAATTTTACATAGTACGGTTGAAAAAAGACTTATGTCCATTAAGTTCAACCACGGGTGGGGAAAATGGGGAAGAAGGGAGGGAGGTAAAGAGGTTTTTTTTTAAGCTTAGTTACCTTTACGGATGAAGGATTTGAAACCCATAAGGTAACAACCACTCTGCTCTAAGGAAGATTTCATTTCTGATCTCAGAGTTGCCATCAGACTGGATCCAGATATTTTATACAGCTGCATAGGTATTCATTTTCTATAGTTTCAGGTAGTTATCTAAGCTGTTTTTAAAACTCTCACCTGTTCCTGCTGTGTCCAGCTCCTCAGTCAGGCTATTTCACAGATTCACAGTTTTCATAGTGAAAAAGGTTTTTTTTCCTCTGGAAATGGCATCCTTTTTTTTCTCCAGATAAAGGCAATGTCCCCTTGTCTTTTGAGGGGGCTTGACATGATATAGCTTTTCCCCATACTTTTTTAGGGGTTTTTTATATACTTAAATACATTAATCATGTCCCCCCGAGCCGTCTTTTTTCAAGACTAAATAATTTGCATACCTTTTTTCCCAGGGAACATTTCATAGTTTGTCAGGCCGAAAAAAGACATCCGTCCATCCAGTTCAGCTAAAGTGTTGCTAAAGTATTACAGTGTTGATCCAGAGGAAGGCAAAAAGTAGAAGCCAATTGTCTTCATGTTAGGGAAAAAATTCCTTCCCGACTCCAATCTGGCATCAGAATAATCCCTGGATCAATGACCCTTCTCCAGAATCCTGGTCACTATAACCTGTTATATTACATCTAGAAATGTATCCAGACTCTTATACAGAATCCCGATCACTGTAACTTGTTCTATTATTACATCTAGAAATGTCTCCAGACCCTTCTCCAGAATCCCGATCACTATAACTTGTTATATTATTACATCTAGAAATGTATCCAGACCCTTCTCCAGAATCCCGAAGACTATAACTTCTTATATTATTACATCTAGAAATGTATCCAGACCTTTCTCCTGAATCCTGGTCACTATAACTTGTTATATTATTACATCTAGAAATGTATCCAGACCCTTCCCCAGAATCCTGGTCACTATAACTTGTTATATTATTACGCTCCAGAAATGCATCCAAGCCGTTCTTGAACTCTGTTAGTGAATTCACCATGACAATTTCCTCTGGCAGAGAGTTCCACAGTCTCACCGCTCTAACAGTAAAGAATCCCTTTCTATGTTTATGTAGAAACTTTTTCCTCAAGACGTAGAGGATGCCCCCTTGTTCTAGATACAGTCCTGGGTACAAATAAATCTTTAGCGAGATCTCTGTATTGGCCCTTAATAGATTTAAACATATTTATTATGTCCCCCCCGAAGCCGTCTTTTCTCTAAACTAAATAACCCTTGCATTGCTAGCTGATGGTCTCCACAAGCAGAAATAGTTCCCATCACGGGAGCTCGTTCAGAGCTTTAATACTAGACACAGAGCCTGAACAGATCATCGATTACCATCAGGTATATGGAGTGCTGTGACCCTATCTTTCTCCAAGCAGTTGGACCTTCACCAGTCAGCTAGTGATGTTATATTCTGTAATTATTTGCCATCACATGCTGAGTTTCAGGAACTTATCTAAGCCTTTTCTGAAACCCTCACCTGTTCCTGCTGTGACCTGCTCCTCAGGTGGCTTTTCCACAGATTCACAGTTCTCATAGTGAAGAAACTCCTTCAATAAGCCATTAAAGGGTTTTCCTTACCTTATTAAGTTGTGGCACAATGACCTCTGGGACCTCTGAGGAGCTGGTCACAGTAGGAACTTTAGAATTTCAAGAAAGGCCTAGATACCTACCTGGAACTAAAGAATATTAATGCGTACGTAGCCATGTAAAATTCTGGATCCTGGCTGGTGGAGATATGGTCTCCCCTGGAGCAGATTGGTTCTTGCCTTGTGGGTTACAGGGCATTAACCAGTGGTGAGGCTGGGCTTAATGTCCTTGTCTCTCTCCCTTCACCCACATTTTCCCCACCCTTGGTTGAACTTGATGGACACATGTCTTCTTTCAACCGTACTAACTATTGTAGGGGATTAGTCCCAATGGCAGGCTTACACAAACAGGACCACAGTAAAAGTTCGTGCAAAACAACGGGTGCGTTTATTGGCTTGGTATCCGTTTCTCCAACAAACACAAGCAGCAAACAAAACAAGGCTTACTTCATCCAACACCCAGGTGTCTCACCACAGTCTTTAGGCGCAACCGCCCGGCACCTATATCACAGGCACAGTCCGTATTGCCCGCAAGGACTCTCATTCCTCCAGCGTGGTGTAAGGCACAGCTCCTAGAAAGGACCTTAGTGCTTCCCTCAGCATCCAAGGTGGTTACTCTCCAGTAAGGCTATGTTCACACGGCTTAACTGCGGGACGTAATTACGCCCCGCAATTACACCGGGGGCGGGAGCGGGGGACCGGCACCTCGCCGGCCCATAGACGTGCATTACCAGCGGCGCGTATACACCGCTGGTAATTCACATGTCACTTATCTCCCCCCGCGGCGGATTCGCCGAGCGGGGAGAGCTGACATAATCCATAGTTCTCTATGAGGACGGTGGATTACTGTAATGTCTGGGCCGTAGTCCAGCCCCTAATTCGCGCCGTACGGCGCGAATTACGGACGGAAATACGTCCCATTTTAAGCCATGTGAACATGGCCTAACTAGCAGGAAACTGAAAAACACACAGCTCACCTGACCTCCAGGCTTACATAGGCCATCCAAAACTCCGGCCTGGACCTGGAGTGGGAGCAGTCATCCCACCCCGCTCTTTGACTGCTCCAGTGAAGGCCGACCCAGACTTGCGGCTGCTGCAGCCAAACTAACTTTAAACGTGTCAGTTGCCTAATGCCACTGACACAGAATTATCTGGCCTTCACTCCACCAAAGACAGGAATTTTGGTGGCACATATCTCCCATCTATCACAAGGCCTTGTGCCTTCCTACACTATGTAACTATGTAACTGAACCTGTGAATCAAGGGACCACAGCATTAACGTATTCAATATATATATTTGTTTTTATGGACACCCCCTTAATGACTGGCCAGCTTTCATTTTTTTTTTTTCATCCCCACCTTTCAACAGCAATAACTTTATTATTTATCCATTGACATTGCTGTGTTAGGGCTTGTTTTTTGTGGGACGTGTTCTATTTTTAATGGCACCATTTCATGTATGGGCAAACTGAGTGAAAGAAAATTTCACCGCGTATTTGCGCTCTAATACGGGCGAGATGCGCGCCGAAATTACGGTAATCCATAATAGAGAACTATAGATTACGCCTCCTCTCCCTGCTCGTACAATACGATCGTATTGTACGCACGGGGAGATAAGTGACATGTCAATTATTTGCGGCGATTACGTGCCGTGAGTAATGAATGTCAATTGAGCCGGTGGTGTACGCCCCCCCCGCGCTGCGGGAGTATGCACATTTTCTCGCCAGCTCCCAAAACACACGATGTACTGCGGCGCATACTGTACGCGTCGCAGTACATCGTGTGAACATACCCTTCGGCTATGTTCACACTGGGAAATTTCGGCTCACATTTCGCCACGTATTTGCGCTCTAATACGGGTGACATGTGCGCCAAAATTACAGTAATCTATAGTTCTCATAGAGAACTATAGATTACGCCTCCTCTCCCCGCTCGTACAATACGCACGTATCAGCGCAAGCTCCCGAAGCACATGATGTATTGCAGAGCGTACAGTACGCGCTGCAATACATCATGTGAACATACCTTTAGGCCCTGTTCACACGACGGATATGGCCGCGGGTTCCGACACGGTTTCCGCGGCCAAAACCGCGGCCAAATCGCGCCTAGTTTATTAACATGGTTTCCTATTGGAAACCGCGTTAATATTCACACGCCGCGGGTTTGGCCGCGCCCATACCAGCGCGTGTGGAGAACTCCTGCATGGGGGCAAACCCTCGGCGCAAGCCGCGCCCCAAACCACGTCCCTCCCGGGCCGAGACCACGCCCTCGCCGCAAACCCGCGTCCGGAGACGTGAGTTTGCGGCGAGGTACAACCCGCGGCCAAAACCGCCGTGTGAACATGCCCTTATAGTCTATCAGGATGATTGACAGTCGGTTTACAGGCAGCTTTCAAATCCGAATACTGTCTGTAAATCCGACCGGAAATCCTGCCGTGGGAACAAGCCTTAAGAATATTCAAAGTTTTGCACAACTTTTTCGGAATCCATAAACCCACTTTACCTGGATGTTCTGTTGAGCAGCACAGGTCACTCTATAGTACAGTGTATAGCAATGTCTTTTTACTCTCACCTAGGTGGAGAATCTAAGGTCGGACGAGTTGTCGATATTCGTGGATGGGACGTGGAAACTGGGCGCAGCGTGGCAAGTGTTACCTGGGCAGATGGAACCACGAATGTTTACAGAATTGGGCACAAGGGCAAAGTTGATCTGAAATGCATCGCCGATGCTCCAGGAGGACATTACTACAAAGACCATTTACCTAAGCTCGGTATGATTATTTGTATTATTGCCGTTATCAGTATGGCTACATTCGTACTGCAGATGTCAGAATCGAAGGCTCTGTTCACATGACATCTGAGCCTCCCATAATTACACTGTATACTTCTGAAAGCAGGCTCTGATGTTTGTCATGGTAAAGGCATACATTCCCCAGGACTCCCATTACATCACTCTCTACACATCTTTTTTCCGGAGGCCTCTACATTGTAAAGTGTAGTGGAATATACTTTTCTGTACACTATAGCAAAAAGGTAAACCGCCATATATCACCTTATTGGAGACCAGAAGTACATACAATTCTCCTCCATGGGGTGAAAGGGGCCCAATAGGATACATTTGATGTATATGCCTGGAGCATTCTCGGCTTATGCAACAAACATAGGGCTCAGGGACAATATGAACAGAGCCTTAGGCCTTGTCCCCACGGCACGGGTTTTCAGACGGTTTTCGGTTTTGAAAACCGTCTGCAAATCGGCTGACAAACTTTACAATGGACGTCTATGGAAAACCCACGCAGCGGTCCCCAGTGCGGTCCGATAAACATGGAACATGTTCATTCTTCCGTCCGGCTTTCAGGTAGAATATGAACCTGTCTATGTGAAGGGGGAGGGCTTCTCTCCGATAATCGCGGAGAAAAGCCGTCCCTTTGCGGCCGTGTGCACGGAATGAAAACAGTGCAAATACCGGTCGGATAAACCGACCGGTATTTGTCCTGTGCAGTGGGGACTCGCCCTAAGGCTATGTTCACACGGCTTCAATTGGGACGTATTTCGGCCCATATTTCGCACCATACTGCGCTCCATACGGAGCGAGATACATCCCAGTCATTACGGTAATCCACAGTTCCCATAGAGAACTATGGATTACGTCTCCTCTCCCCGCTCGGACAATACGCTGCAGGAGGAGACAAGTGACATGGTGATTACTAGCGGCGAATACGCACCGCTAGTAATGAATGTTTATGGGGCCGGCGGGCTGCTGGCCCCCCCGCCCCGCGGGAGTCGGCGCGAGCTCCCGAAGCCCCGGTGTAATTGCGGGGCGTAATTACTGCCCGCAATTATACCGTGTGAACATACCCTGAGACTTACATTTTCTATTGCCAATATAGGTAAACCTGCAGAAATTCAGAGGAAGGAGAGCTCAGAACGGCATCCGTTTCAGCACGGCGATAAAGTCAAGTGTCTCCTGGACGTGGAAATTTTGAGAGAAATGCAGGAGGGGCATGGTGGATGGAACCCCAAAATGGCTGAGGTAATTGTCCGTTTATTTCTGCCTGATTAAAATCAATTGGACTTTTCTCGGCGGAAGTCCGACTGTGACATAATGAAAGGCGTATGACATACATACGTTTTGATATTTTTAATATGTAATTTATGTATTTATATAGCGCGGTTATATTCCACTGCGCTGTACAGAGATTATCATCATTCACATCGGTCCCTGTTATTTCAGTCACTTGGTTCACAATCAGTTGTAGTGCAGCTATGTATCATTACTCCTTACTTAAAGGGACCCTGTCACATAGGTTATGGCCCCCTTGCTGTGGGCAACACAAGCTAGTAA
This sequence comes from Phyllomedusa bahiana, assembly GCA_025379985.1. Classification (NCBI taxonomy): domain Eukaryota; kingdom Metazoa; phylum Chordata; class Amphibia; order Anura; family Hylidae; genus Phyllomedusa; species Phyllomedusa bahiana. The sequence goes on along the minus strand of JAODAL010007816.1, from coordinate 93,414 downwards.
CAGACATGCTGTTTCCAGCACTGTGTCCCTTATTCTGTAAGATGCTGGAGTTTTAGAGCATTTACCCCTCAAATCTTATTCATAAGCAGGTGTTAGCCCCGCCCACCAATGGCTAGCCCCCGCCCACTGACAGTTATTCACAGTTTTTCTACCTATTCTAAGTAATAGGTTTATCGGGCGAGTGGGCGGGCAGCCTCAGGTGGGCGGGGTTTGGGAAAAAAATGACTCTTTGAATGATTCTTCTGGTTTAAAACTGCATATTTGAGCATTAAATACATTAAAACTCCAGCATCTTACATAATAAGGGACACAGCGCGGGAAACAGCAAGTCTAACACGGGCTTGTGCTGTCCTCAGCAAAGGGGGCATAATCTTTGTGGCTCCCTAATAAAAAAAAAACGGCACAATAAAAATCAGTTCACACCAGTGTGCAAAAAAGCCACAATACCATACAGGGGAGATCACACAAATACAAAAATACTGATGCACAACCACTCACACACCTACTATCCATGAGGGGGGTGATTGCTGGTGTTGCAATCCCACATAGATAAGACTTATAAGGGCTGCCAATTATATGGTGCACATGCAGGTTTACAACCAATTGATGATGCCCCTACTTTTCCATTTCCCAGCTTATTTCAAGTGTTTAATACAAAATACTGACACCTTCTGCTCCCCAGTTTTACAGGTCAAAACTACATAGTGAAAAATGTCAAGTATTATTTGATATTTTGTTATTAGTTTGATATTTTGGCCAAAATACGAGGCTCACGACCCGCGTCAAAGGACCTCATTATCTGGCGAGTCCCTATACTAGCCTAACTAACAATTTACAGAAGAAAACCACAGAAAAGCTGCACCTATTACACATTTTTGGCAGCTTCTTTTTGACATGGGAACATCCCTTGGAGACCTTGCACCTGCTTCTGGTTTTCTGATATGTTCCTGGCCTTGATCATGGTCTGTGGTTCGTTATCAGTCTCCTGGCTCTGGTCCTGGACATAGTCTGCATTTCCCTGTCCACCTGGTTATGATCCAGCTCCATCAGACCGTGCTGTAGCCCTGTCCTGGCTCGGATTCTGCTTTGTCTGGCCACACTACATTCCTAGACCTTTCTTCATACCAGCCTGGTTGACCTGACCCTACTAACCCTAACCCTCTACTAGCCCTAAACCACCTACTAACCCTAACCCTTTATTTTACTAACCCTAACCCACTAACCCTAACTCGAATTACTAACCCTCTACTAACCCTAACCCACTAACCCTAACTCTGCTAACCCTAAACCACCTACTAACCCTCTATTACTAGCCCTAACTCCAATTACTAACCCTCTACTAACCCTAAGACCATGTTCACACGGCTTAAAATGGGACGTATTTCAGTCCGTAATTACGCGCCGTAGTGCGCAAATTACGGGCTGAATACGTCCCAGTCATTACGGTAATCCTCAGTTCTCATAGAGAACTATGGATTACATCTCCTCTCCCTGCTCGGGGAATCCGCCGCGGGGGGAGATAAGTGACATGTCATTTACTAGCAGCGTATACGCGCCGCTGGTAATGAATGTCTATAGGCCGGTGAAGTGTCGGCCCCCCGCCCCCGCCCCCGGCCACACGGCGTTAGTGCGTGGCGTGATTTCGCCCTGCATTTAAGCCGTGTGAACCTAGCCAAACTCTGCTAACTCTAAACCACCTACTAACCCTAACCCTTATTACTAACCCTACCCATTTGACCATGTTCCTGTTCTGACTTGACACCTTTGTTGTTTTTCGCTGTTGTATCCGGCCGCCACGACTAATCTGGTGATCACCCTGCAGCAAAGTCCATGTGGGGGTAAAGCTGACAGGAAAGCCTCTTTAAATTCAGCCTTGTATGACCTAATGGTTTAGTGTTATTACAGCGTAATAACACTACAGCGGCTATAAAGGGGTATTCCAACAACATCTATGGGGCCGACAGAGACAACCAAGTTATCTTTAGTCCCCTAGTCTTTGTATAGAACAGAATAGTGCATGCTAGAACACCACTTTTTCAACTTTGGACAACCATTTTGTGCCACCAGCAAACAAACAAGTGTGCAGTTGGTTCACCCGGTTCCAAATAACTTCCAGCTGCAGGAGGCACAGAGAGGTCGTGCAGGACTTGAACTTGAGCAAATAGAAGAAGCACGGCAGCTTCCGATGCAGCAAAATTCACGTTAAAACGTATTAATGCTTTATTTAAACAGAATTATGAATATATCAAAGAATGGATGGTTACATTTCTCCCTCATAGTACTGGGGCTTATATTGCCTCCTACTGGGGATAGCGTGTTGTCCAGCCATTGTGCAGTATGGCCTTGTGTCTGTATTTTTAAGTAAATAATGTCCCATTTTTCTATGATTTTCTTCTGTAAATTGCTAGTTAGGCTAGTATAGGGACTCGCCAGATAATGAGGTCCTTTGACGCGGGTTGCAAGCTTTGTATTTTGGCCAAAATATCAACTAATACCATATTTGACATTTTTTCACTATGTAGTTTTGACCTGTAATACTGGGGAGCAGAAGGTGCCAGTATTTTGTGTTAAACACTTGGAATATGCCTAAAAATTGAAACGCGGGGGTGTCATCAATTGGTTGTATAATACATGGAAACCTCTAAAGAAGCATTTATGCTATCTATAATACATGAAAAAAAACTTTGAGATTCTTAGTTCACAGGTTTTGATCAAAAAATGCACACTGCACTGATATAACAAGCTGTGGAAGTGGGCAGGGTGCAAGAGACTAAAATGCAGGCATCCATTCCTCCCTCTATAAATAAAAAGCAATATATGCCAAATGCAACGTATAGTTCTGCCCCAAATAAAATGTGCAAAACTATACGTTTTATTTGGCAAAATATGCTTTTAATTCATAAAGGGAGGAATGGATGCCTCCATTTTGGTCTCTTGCACCCCGCCCACTTCCACAGCTTGTTATATCAGTGCAGTATGCGTGTAAGGTTGGTGCCTTTTTTATTTTTCTCTCTGGATTATTGAGGTCTGTTTGAACCAATGAGAAGTCTGAATTGGACTCTAGTGGGAGGTAAAGATAGAGTAGGACCACCCGCCTTGAGATCCCGTTGTAAGCCGGGGGTGGCATAAGCATTTTTTGATCAAAACATGTGAACTAAGAATCTCAGAGTTTTTATCAATTGGTTGTAAACCTATATGATGCACCACATGTAACCGTATAATTGGCACTCCTTAGAAGCCTTATCTATGTGCAATTTTAAAGGGGTTGTCTCACTACAAGGATTGTTTTTTATGTTAAAGATCTTGCAAAAACAAGTCACTTTGCAATATGTGTACATTAACAGTGTCCTACTATTGTGATATTTCCCCTCTTGGATGGGCCGCATCAGCTCCTGTGGTCGCTATAGCTACAGACCTGGCTTCTACTGTAGCCTAGTAGAAGCCAGTAAACATGCCCCTGAATTCAAAGTGAAACCAAGAAACCAACATGAATCAATGTAGGGAGACAAGCCTTTTAACACCAGCAATAACCCCCCTCATGGATAGTAGGTGTGTGAGCGGTTGTGCATCCGTATTTTTGCATTTGTGTGATCTCCCCTGTATGGTATTGTGGCTTTTTCGCATACTGATTTTTATCCAATGTGCCGTTTTTTATTAGCCAGTTACCCCCATAGTGGACAGGTGGTGCGAGCAATTGTTCACTAGTGAGCGGCACCTGTTAATTTTCTCCATGTAGCACTGGGGCTTGTATTGCCTCCTACTAGGAATAGTTCTGTGTCCAGCCTTGGAACTGTAAGTATGGCATTGTGCCTGTGTTGTTAAGTCTTAAAGTAGCTGTTGGTAATATAAGACTCTGACGCATTTCGGACAGACTGTCTTTAGTCATAGCTACCTTAAGATGTAACCATCCATTCTTTGGAATAATTTAATGATTCTGTCTAAAGCATTAACACGCTTTAAAGTGAACCTTGATGGGAGGGAGCACCAGCAATCATACTTTCATCCTGTGGATGGGGTGAGAAATGTAAGCTATAGGAAAACCTCATTATTCTTTTTAAAAAGCTGATGGGGGTGAAATTATGCTTCCAAATTGGAGGTGAAATGGCACAAGTTACCTGTATGCCAATTCAGGCATGTGACCCTCTTTTGGTGTTACCGAGGGGAACAAATGTGCCTCTCTTGGCGATCGGCCTGGGCACGGCAGATCTGTTCTTACTGCTCCCGGTAATCCCCACCCCTCTATGACTGCCTTCAATGTAAAATACAGTACTGTATCTGCACCTAGGCAATTAGTACATGTGTACACCCTGGCATTTGTAGTTGTAGAACCACAAGTATACTAATTGTATACGTACTGATTAGTACATTTTATTCACATGTGCTGCTGTGACATTCTGGCACTTGTAGTTCCCTGTTCCACAGCAAGTAGTAGCTGTGGAACTACAAGTGCCAGCATGCCACCGCAGCACATGAGAGACAGAAAGTGAGGTGAAATCTTCTAAACAGGGGCACAGACAGTAAAACAAATATAAATGGGGTGTTAACCCATCCCTGCACTATCCAAAACGATTTTTTATTTTTGTTGCTGGAGTTACATTTAGTAAATGTACCTGTTACGACTTACATACAAATTCAAATTAAAGGGGTTTTGCCACCATCTAATGTTGACGTGGGATCCTCCAAAATGGGTATTTAATCACTTTTCTAAATATATGTAATTAAAAAAAGTGTAGCTTGTGAGAGCTGCAGATGCCTTTAGTTGCCCAGGAGCTGATCTGGCCATGCTTGCTTTTTTTGCACTTCTTATCTGATCGCAGGGCACATGAACGAGCTTTGAAGGGAGAGGGAGAGCAAAGAGAACAAATCCTGTGTCTGCTGTATAGCGAATCCGCTGGTTGTAATGTAATTATCTGAGTAAACATGCAGACGCTCCCTGCTCAGCCTCCCTCCCTCCCACCCCTTGCAGCAGTATGTAAATGCTGCTTCCTTGGATCTTATCTTCTCTCCTGAGCAGATAAGAGGGAGAATACCTGTGGACAATATAGTTATCCTCTGGGGTTTAGCCAAACAATGTTTGCTCAACTATAGAGACTGAATGTCAGCCTCAGGAGCGTGCATGGGAGGTGGCACTTGTTTAATTAAACACAGAAACACAACGCCCCTTTTTTTCAAGGCTCAAGAGAACAGTTCAGCCTGTTAGGTGAGGAAATCACTTCTTGGCAAAACCCCTTTAAGGACAAACCCATAGTCCCTATCCCGTTTAAGACCTGGGGACTTCATGTGGTGTGTGTGTATATATATAATTTTATATAAATATATATATATATATATATATATATATATGTATAATTATATAAATATAATGACAGATGCTGTTGAATATAGTTTTTTGATTATTTTGCTTTATCGCTCCATTGTTTGTCTATAATTCTGATTGGTTGTGCAGTTCATAGGTCAGACGGGAACAGTTCACCGGATTACTGAACGAGGAGATGTCAGAGTTCAGTACAACAGTGAAACGCGCTGGACCTTCCACCCCGGGGCGCTCACCAAGGTACCTGGAGGATAGAATAGAATTGCACGGGTAGATCCAGCAGGACTTATGAACGTTACTAAACCAAGAAGAGATGGGAGGTGTATATTCCTCTCTCCTGACATCATTTTACTCTGTATCCAGTATGTTTGGTGCACATTACACACACGTCCCCTGGAGATGCCACAGTCAGGATGAACATGTAATTACTGACAATAACTATTAGATGTCTTTGCATGAGGCCACATGGATGCATATGTCTAATACCTGGCCCACAGTGTTGTAGGTTATCAAATAGATGGTCAATAACTGCACTATTTTGCAGGTAGACAGCAGTTGCAGGTTAAATAGCTGCCAACCTCTCTATGTGGCTGCACCTGAACACTTTGTGATCTGATCATTTCCAACCAGTCTAGTGATATTCTATGCTTTGAAAAAAATTTTATAATCTAAAATATTATATGAAAAAGAGGTTGTCAAATTTATTTAAAAAATAAGGGGTTTTTTGCCCAATAAAACCTAAACATATTCCTTAACGCCTTACCGACATTTGATGTACTGGAACACCATAATGCTGGTAACTGAGTATAGAGCAGGTTCACTCGCTGAGCTCACTCCATACGCAGCAGGTAACGGCTGAATATTACAGAGGCCGCTCTAATCCTGGCTATTTCACCCTTTAGATTCCACAGCATCTAAATGAATGAGGAGCAGTGTGCAGCACCGATCCTTTGCCAGACTGGGGCTATCCCCTTACACATCTCGGGTTAGAGGGGTCGGCAAGTTTGCTAAAAAATAAAATAAAAATATATACATACTCACCTTCCTCCTTTTCAGCGCTGGCTCTACGGAGTCTCTCCCCGGTCTTCTGCTTTCTTCCTGTCTCTGGCCGAATGGGATATCACCTCTGCAGCCTCTGATTGGTTGCCACAGTCACATGCCGGTCCCTTACATCACTGCTCGGAAACGTTCACTTCCGAATGGTAATCTAAGGGACTGCCAGGTTGCTGCAGCCAATTAGAGACTGCAGAGGTGATATCCCATTGGGCCAGAGACCGGAAGAAAGCAGAAGACCGGGGAGAGACTCCGTAGAGACAATGCTGAACATAGGAGAGGAAGAGGGTGTATCTATCCACCCTATCTATCTATCCACCCTATCTATCTATCCACCCTATCTATCTATCCACCCTATCTATCTATCCACCCTATCTATCTATCCACCCTATCTATCTATCCACCCTATCTATCTATCCACCCTATCTATCTATCTATCTATCACCCTATCTATCTATCACCCTATCTATCTATCACCCTATCTATCTATCACCCTATCTATCACCCTATCTATCACCCTATCTATCTATCACTCTATCTATCTATCACCCTATCTATCTATCTATCTATCTATCTATCTATCTATCTATCTATCTATCTATCTATCTATCACCCTATCTATCTATCACCCTATCTATCTATCACCCTATCTATCTATCACCCTATCTATCTATCACCCTATCTATCTATCACCCTATCTATCTATCACCCTATCTATCTATCACCCTATCACTCTATCTATCACCCTATCACTCTATCTATCACCCTATCACTCTATCTATCACCCTATCACTCTATCTATCTATCTATCAATCTATCTATCACCCTATCACTCTATCTATCACCCTATCACTCTATCTATCACCCTATCACTCTATCTATCACCCTATCACTCTATCTATCACCCTATCACTCTATCACTCTATCTATCACACTATCACTCTATCTATCACTCTATCAATCTATCTATCACTCTATCTATCTATCTATCTATCACCCTATCTATCTATCACCCTATCTATCTATCTATCTATCACCCTATCTATCACTCTATCTATCTATCACCCTATCACTCTATCTATCTATCACTCTATCTATCTATCACTCTATCTATCTATCACTCTATCTATCTATCACTCTATCTATCTATCTATCTATCTATCACTCTATCTATCTATCACCCTATCTATCTATCTATCTATCACCCTATCACTCTATCTATCTATCTATCTATCTATCTATCACTCTATCTATCTATCTATCTATCACCCTATCTATCTATCACTCTATCTATCTATCTATCTATCACCCTATCTATCTATCACTCTATCTATCTATCACTCTATCTATCTATCACCCTATCTATCTATCACCCTATCACTCTATCTATCACCCTATCTATCTATCACCCTATCTATCTGTCTGCCTGTGTATTTTTATTTGGCAGATAAACCTTATTATTTTATTTTTGAATAAACTTGTTAAACTCCAGGGGCGACATGTATGTATTTTGGTACTCAGACGCTATTTTTTTGTGTGCGCATTAGTAGCATAGAATGCACCTGAATCTATGAACCTGTTCTACTGCGGGTCATAGATTTAGCACTTTCTAGCTACAAAGCAACACTTCTGGCTCAGGTAAACCACTTTTAAAGTGCTCTTCCTGTTCCAGCAGTAATGCGCCTGGATTTGCCAATCAAAAGTCATAAATGTGTAGAATCGTACAGTTGTAGTGCGACGCCTCCAGCTCGCCCCCCGATCTCAGGCGCATTACAAAGTGCCGCGGGTGCTTTATAATACGCCTAATTTTGGAGTGTGCCTGAGTAAAAATATAGCGAACAGGGCTGAAAAGACATCAGACTTCTGGCGCAGCCCCGTACATATATCTCGCCCCAGGTGTGCAAAGTGGTAGCGAAGATCGCGCAAAGGAACAATGCTGCACAACGCTTCTCATTCATTTAGATGACACGATCGCTGTGGAATCTAAGGGTATGTTCACATGGTGTTTGTTAAATACGTTTTAGGTACGTTTTACATGCTGAAAAACAGAGCCCAAAACGTATTTGACAACATTCAAGTGCGATTAGATTGATTTCAATCTAGAATACGTATTGTCATTCAAACGATGCGTGTTTTATATCCATTTTTGCTATGCGTAAAACGGATGCGTTCATAGAATTGACGTCAATTATTTGATCTTTTTTACACATTGAAAAGCCCATAGAAACTATAGGGATACTTTTTCTGCAGTCCAGAAAACGCATCCAAAAACGTATCACACTTTGTGGCACGTCTTTGGATGCGTTTGACGCAATACGTTTTACGGATTGTAAAATCCTATCCAAGACGCTGTGTGAACATACCCTAAGAGGTTGATCAGCCGTGACCTGGGCTGTCTCTGATGGCGGCAGGTCCCAGGTGTAATGATCAACTGTTACCTGCCACGCCTGAGCCCACTCCATTCTCCCTTATCAGCATTGTTTCATAGCAGTACATAAAATGTCATTAAGTGCTTAAAGGAGTTGTCTCACTACATTGATTCATCTTACCTCAGTCCTCTTTTCTTGGTTTCACTTTGAATTCAGGGGCGTGTTTACTGGCTTCTACTAGGCTGCAGTAGAAACCAGGTCTGTAGCTATAGCGACCAGCACTGGCAGCCTATCAGGAGAGATCGAACAGGTCTGTAGCTATAGCAACCAGTGTTGGCAGCCTATCAGGAGAGATCGAACAGGTCTATAGCTATAGCAACCAGGGATGGCAGCCTATCATGAGAGATTGAACAGGTCTGTAGCTATAGCGACCTGAGGAGCTGATGCAGCCCATACAAGAGGGGGAATCTCAGAATAGGTAGGACACTGTTAATGGATATATATTGCAAAGTGACTTGTTATTGCAAGATCTTTAACATAAAAAGCAATCTTTCTAGCGAGACAACCCCTTTAAGGAATACTGATGCCAGCTGCTAAGACTGTAGTGCAAAAAGCGGACTCTCTAACGCAACAGAAGACGCAGCAGCAGCAGCCGGCACTAAACCCATGCAAACACTGAAGTGTCGGGACATTTTAAACTGCAGTGCTGAGAGGTTTTTAGTGCACATTTTGATCAAATTTTTGCAGTTCCTATCCGTGCACTGTCTTTACCCTGGAACCACGGGCATGACTGACACTGCTCACTCTTGATATTACACCCCTGCACCAGAATCTTCTGGCCTCGTAAAAGTCTCCCTTGGGCTACTGTCAATCTCGCACCAAGGTCTCGTCTCCTGCAACAGGAGCTCTCATTCGTGTTCCTGGTCAGTAGATCCTGCTGCACTCACAGAGATCGCCTGTGTCACCAGTGGTAATCACTCTTCACCTCTTGTATGCACAGCCCAGTCAGCAGTCTAACAGGTCAGGGCTAGGATCTTCCTCCTCAGCCACTTCATGGTCTCAGTGAGTTTCTATGTGCTTGCAATCAGGCTCGGTTTGCTGTTTCTCACACTACGTCACTGGTAGCTGCTCGTCACACACTCGGGTCAGGAACACTCAGGGCTGCTCGTCACACACTCGGGTCAGGAACACTCAGGGCTGCTCGTCACACACTCGGGTCAGGAACACTCAGGGCTGCTCGTCACACACTCGGGTCAGGAACACTCAGGGCTGCTCGTCACACACTCGGGTCAGGAACACTCAGGGCTGCTCGTCACACACTCGGGTCAGGAACACTCAGGGCTGCTCGTCACACACTCGGTCAGGAACACTCAGGGCTGCTCGTCACACACTCGGGTCAGGAACACTCAGGGCTGCTCGTCACACACTCGGGTCCGGAACACTCAGGGCTGCTGACAGCTTGGCAAAACACACAACCACATGGCAGGAAATCCACCGCTTACATGCAGACATGGACACTCTTAGCAGTCGCCTCCATCTACAAGGTGCCACATGGCAGCCCCACCTGACTACCTAATGGCAGACATGGCGCACAAAGATGCAATACACCACCGATGGGTTACCAAATCACACAAGCGGTAGCTATTGGATGAAAACACAACGTAAATGCACATTTTTACTTATTTTTTTTTACACCAGTATAAAATAATAGCTTCTCCTGCATCAGAAGGCAGAAAGGCTATGGATCAAATGTAACATACATTTCTCAGTCTGTTTCCCAGGTAGCTTTGAGGGCACCTCACAGTCCAGTCGGGGTTCTTGCACAGTCTATTATACTTTCTGTTTTCATGCACACCCCTCCTTCGCCTTGCAAGCTTGCAGTCTAAATTATAGATAGATATGAGGTAGATAATGATTGATATGTGATAGATATGAGAGAGATATCTGATAGATTTTGATATGTGATAGATAGATAGATAGATAGATTTGACATGTGACTGGTAGTTAGATACATATATTAAGTAGATATTTGTGTGATAGATGGATAGCTAGAATTGTGATTGATTGATAGATATGAGATAGATATTGATTGGTTATGTGATCAGTTTAAAGCTAGATGAAATAAATAGATGAAATATATATATATATATATATATATATAAAATATATATATATATTTCATCTAGCTATAAATTGATCACATAACTAAGCTTGCAAGGCAAGGGAGGGGTGTGCATAAAAACAGAAAGCATAATAGACTGTGCAAGAACCCGACTGGACTGTGAGGTGCCCTCCTGAAAGCTACCTGAGAAACACATTAGACTGAGAAATGTATGTACATTTGAGGTGTGTGTGTGTGTGTGTGTGTGTGTGTGTGTGTGTGTGTGTGTGTGTGTGTGTGTATATATATATATATATATATATTTTATATATATATATATATATATATATACAGGCGGTCCTCGACTTACACCGTTCCAACTTACATCTGTCCTCTAGTTACAAATGGAGACTTATGGGGCATGCTGGCACTTGTAGTTCCCTGTTCTACAGCAGATAGTAGCTGTGGAACGATAAGTTCCAGCATACCACAGCAGCACATGAGGTGAAAATGAGGTGAAATATGTCCATTAGCAGTGTCCTACCTATTCTGAGATATCCCCTCTTGTATGGGCTGCATCAGCTCCTCAGGTCGCTATAGCTAGGCTGCCAGCACTGGTTGCCATAGCTACAGACCTGACTTCTACTGCAGCCTAGTAGAAGCCAGTAAACACGCCCCTGAATTCAAAATGGAACCAGGAAAACAGGACTGAGGTGAGATGAATCAATGTAGTGAGATAACCCCTTTAAATGTGGGATTAATAGATATGAGAGATGTATTTAGATTGATTAGATATGTGATAGATACAGTTTTATGTTGTCTATACAAAGATTAGATAGATATTTATATGATAGGTACTGGATAAATTGGTATGAGATAGATAGATAGTTAGGTTAGGTTTCCACTAATTTGCTCATTAGTAAGAATTACAGAAACTGTGAAGAAGAACATATCATGTTAGTAACTTGTGCAAGAAACAATTGTTGTGTTGACTCCTTGACTTATCCATGAGTTGCACCCAGGCATTGTGTGCCGGCTCCTGGGGCCCCGGCTGGAGATGGTGGGTGTAAAGAATGACTCGTCCATCCCATCCCATCTGGCGGTGTGATGTCCATTCATTACCTAGTGCTTCCCCCCTTACATCCTCCATAACGCCTTGTATAGCTTATAAGTTGCTCCCTTTCCATTGTGCTTCAGATAGAAAAAAGCTTTTTGTTTTATTATTTTTCTTTCCTTTTGTAGCACAACAGCATTTGGGTTGGTGATGTTGTGCGTGTGATGGATGACATGGATACAGTCAAGAAGCTACAAGTTGGTCATGGGGAATGGACAGATGATATGGCCCCTGTGAGTGATGTTAAATAGCGAGCACTAAAGCTACACAGTGCTGCTTATCAGTATCATTTAACTCTCTGTGCAAATTTGTCAATTCCTCATCTGTCTGGTCTTTGCTCTCAGATCATTCACCATTTTGAACAAATTTTCTGCGTCCCTAAAGCCAGCTACACACTGGTTCTTCTGGCCATGTTATCAGTCAGTGGACATTTGGGCCCAAATGCATCAGTTTGTCTATGTTCTTTTAAGATTAGCCCAGGAGTAGAGATTGCCCTGGGCTTTTAACTCCAATGTCCTAGTACGTAAGGGGTACGGAAAGTGGATCTGTGACACCTCCTGATGTCTGTCATAGTAAATCCTTATGTTCCCTGTGAAATAACAATTCTTCAGCATCTTCTCTTATAACTCTCTTATGTGTTGTGCTGTTCCTCTGTTATTCCTCCTAGAAATGTATGACTGAATCTGTCAGATGGGTGTTTTGAATTTCAGTGTCCAAAGGGGTGTGTCTCTATGTGCACTGACTGTCAGCACTGATTGGACAATGTCAGAATCTGCAGGACATCCTTCTCACCGTCATCTGGCAACACCCATTTGACACATTGGTTATGCATCTGTAGGAGGAAAAACAGGGGAACCACATAGCATAAAGGTATAAGAGAAGATGCTGCAGAGTTGTTATTCCGCAGTAAACACTAGTACAGGCGGTCCGCGACTTACAACTGTCCCCTAGTTGCAAACGGAGACTTACGGTAGATAATCCTGTAGAACGACAAGTTCCAGCATGCCACAGCAGCACATGAGGTGAAAATGAGGGGAAATCTTCTTAACATGGGCACAGACAGCAAAACAAATGTAAAAACTCTTCCCCGCACTTTCCAAAACGAAAACTGTTGTGCTGAAGTTACATTTAAATCTACCTGTTCCGACTTGCATACAAATTCAACTTAAGAACAAACCTACAGTCCCTATTCCGTTCGTAACCCGGGGACTGCCTGTATTTACTAAAACAGCCAAGCTTGCATCTGTGGAGGGGGTTTGGAGGATTAGCTGTCTACCTCACTTTTGTGTCCGGCACATTAAGCATATACTGACATAAATTGGAGCAGATGTAGTCCGAAAGACACGGTTCTATTAACCTCTATTGCTCAACCACATAATACGTCAGAATACCTTTCTACGGGTATGTTCACATGGCGTATTGTTTTGCGTACTATACGCGCCGCAATACACCGGGTGTTTTGGAAACCCGTGTTGATCAGGGCCCCGGTCAGCCCCTTTCACATGCATTGTCAGCGGCGCAAACAATTGACATGTCACTTCTCTCCCCGGACGTATGATACGATCATATTGTGCGCCCGTGGAGACGACGCGTAACTAATAGCTCTCTCTGAGAGCTATGAATTACGTAATTGTGGCGCGCATTTCACCGCGTATAAAGCGCAGTACGCGGAGAAATACTGCGCAAATACGCGACAAAATAATAATGTGAACATACCTTAACAATATCCTGATGGTTACCGGCATCTTGATGTGAGTGGTATATGCTCACCTCTAGAAAGAAAAAAGAAAGGAAGGAGCCAAAAAGGATGCTACTCTAAATGTGATTGTTAGCAGTAGTGTTGCTCTAATACGGCCCTGTTAAGTTTGACACTGGTTCAACCAAAGGTGGGGAGAAATTCAGGTTCGAAACATTCCAAAACCAAAGGCGACATTTCCCAATACGCCAATGCCAGTTTTTTTGGTCTATATTGCGCTAAAACCGCTTTTGACACCATATTTTAGATGTAAATGACCTGTCGTACACCAAAACTAGGTGCCTTTATATGCCAGGACCAACACATGGTAATGCGCTGTGTGCCTCCATAACGAAATGCGCCTATTGAGGCTCATAGCACATCATTACAAGTGTATATGTGTTAGGTGCATTTCATATACTTGTAATGATAAGCTATGCGCCTACGTGCGTGATGTGCCTTGATAGGGGCATTACATACTCTACCGATTAAATGTTTTGTGCCACGATCGCGACACATAGCATATCATTAGAAGCGTATTTAATGCCCCTATCGAGGGACATCGCGCACGGAGGCGCATAGCTTATCATTACAAATATATGAAATGCGCCTGACACATACTTGTAATGCGCCTGACACATACTTGTAATGCGCCTGACACATACTTGTAATGCGCCTGACACATACTTGTAATGCGCCTGACACATACTTGTAAAATGTGAAATGCGCCTAACACATACTTGTAATGCGCTTAACACATATTTGTAAAAAATATGTTTCCCCTATGCTGTGAAACGCAAAACTGATGTTGTATGTTGTGCATCACATCTGACGCCACTTCCAGTTCCTAAAATATAAAGGGGTAACCTAAGAAAACCAGAAGTGATGCTTGGCCTGGAGTTAAGTGACACCGAGACCTGCACTGAACGATAAATTAAGTCCTAAAAAATTGTAACCCTACTAATCCTAAATCCAATTTAAGGTTAGGGTTAAAGTTTGTGGTGACTTTCACCAAAATTCGATTTGGGCCTACTGAAGTTGAATTTCTTAGAATCGGATCAAATTTGACTGTTTGGGTATGTTCACACGGACTACTTTCGGCGTGCATTTCGCGTCGTATTTGCGCTCTAATACAAGCGAGATGCGTGGCGAAATTATGGTAATCCATAATTACGCTGTGTGAACATAGCCCTTGAAGCAAAACAAAGATGGCTTCAACCAATCTAAAGTACTGCTCAATTATGAGTGTCCCAGGCACACAGCAATGTGTGAAATTTTACATATACTGTAGTATTAGAGTATGAAATTTGTTCAAAATGGCTGATAGAATTGTTACAACAAAATTTCTTAAATTCTTTTTTGTTACTTTCTGTAATTTCATAACACTTTCTTGTAACGGGCAAGAAATCGACCTTATGGAAACCACGGGGTCATGTTAGCTAGCCTTCTTATGGATTGGTCATGATGGGCACTGTCCTATTCGCTTTAGGTTTATGAATCTGTCCTCTTGTCTTCATCTGTAAAGATATATAATGGACTAATTACAGCTCATGTTATATTCTGTGCAAAGAAGCTGGGAAAATCTCCTGAAGCCGCAGACTTGTGAAGCTAATGCTATTCACTGTTTTAACAATCCCCATTTTGTTACATCAGGCGCTAGGACAGATTGGCAAAGTCATCAAAGTGTTTGAGGACGGAGACATGAGAGTGTCTGTTGGGGGCCAGTCCTGGACCTTTAACCCAGCCTGCCTGACTTCTTATCAGAGAGATGACGATGCAAACATGATGACGACCGAAAACGCCAAGGAACCTAAACGTAAGAATGGAGACAAGTCATCTAATACTGCATGCAAAAATTCCTGAAAAATAAGCTTCCCACTGTAACGCTTCACTAATTAAAAAATTATTTCTATAAGCGCCAAGTTCAGATTGTCACCGAGCTAGAGACGCCATAAGTGATGAGGGACTTGCTTGAGCCTCATGTTCACCCTTCATGGTCGTCCCTATGCATTTTTCAGGCATTTGAACAATGATTGTCTTTGCTCTCTGTCTAATACATATCAAATGCTGAAACATTTTGTTAAAGGTAACGTGTCATCAAAAAATGAGTCATTGTTTAAGTCCCAATTTATGTTAAACACATTTTTTGGGAATTTTTTGTTTTTTGTTTTTTTTTTCAGTATCACTTTAAATATTTTTTTACTAATTCTTAAGTCATGCAGTTTTCACTTTGGCCACTGGGCCTTGTTTGCACAGCTTTAACAGCAGTCAGAGATGCTTTACAGCGGCTTCATGCACATAGGAGACTTAAAGGGGTTTTGCCAGAACGTGCCTTATCTGCTAAGAAGCAAATGTAAACAAGCCATGGAGCTGAGAGAGAGCGAGAGACACAGCCAAAGCACAGAGCTGCATAAGGGATCGTGTGAAATGTTCACTCAAATAATCACACTACAACTAGTGGATTCTGTATACAAAAGACAACAGCTTTCTCCACAGCAGCTTGAAAGCTTCTTCATGTTCTCTGTGATCAGATAAAGCAGGGATCTACTCAGATAATCACACTACAACTAGTGGATTCTGTATACAAAAGACAACATATTTCTACCCGGTGCCTTGAAAGCTTCTTCAGCTCCCTTTCATCAGATAAGAAGCTTTCTCTGCGCAAGCCCGGCCAGCTGCTCTTGTCAGGTCGTATCTAATAAAAGCTTTTAAGTAACTAAGGGCAGGTAAGGCAGCCTGTAGCTCTCTCAGACGGCAATATTTTTAATCACATATATTTAGAAAAAAGTGATTAAATACCCATTTTGGAGGATCCGACGTCAACATTAAATCGTGGCAAAACCCCTTTAAGGCTAACTCAGTCCCATTGACTTCTATAGGAGAGTTTTCTAGTTATGCTCTGTGACCTGGGAGGAAATCAGTGTGCAGGGAGGTGAAAGGGTGAACTGTGACATCTCCTCTTGTGACTGGTGGATCCTGTGTTATCTATTCACATTGGTGTTTCCTTTCAGTTTGACCCTCTTTGTGCTGATAATGAGCAGAAAACTGAGAATCTTTCTCTACAGAACAGGAAGTGTCAGACTATCATTAGGCTTAGTGGCCAAAGTGAAAACTGCAGGACTTAAAGGGGTTTTGCCAGGACGTGCCTTATCTGCTAAGAAGCAAATGTAAACAAGCCATGGAGCTGAGAGAGAGCGAGAGACACAGCCAGAGCACAGAGCTGCATAAGGGATCGTGTGAAATGTTCACTCAAATAATCAAACTACAACTAGTGGATTCTGTATACAAGAGACAACCGTTTGTCTCCTCAGCAGCTTGAAAGCTTCTTCATGTTCTCTGTCATCAGATAAAGCAGGGATCTACTCAGATAATCACACTACAACTAGTGGATTCTTTATACAAAAGACAACATATTTCTACCCGGTGCCTTGAAAGCTTCTCCAGCTCAGTCTCATCAGATAAGAAGCTTTCTCTGCGCAACCCCAGCCAGCAGCTCCTGTCAGGTCGCATCTAATAGAAGCTTTGAAGTAACTAAGGGCAGGTAAGGCAGCCTGTAGCTCTCTCAGGCTGCAATTTTTGTAATCACATATATTTAGAAAAGTGATTAAATACCCATTTTGGAGGATCCCACGTCAACATTATATCGTGGCAAACCCCCTTTAAGAATTATTTAAAAATATTGAAATTTATATGGAAAATTTAAAAAAAAAAAAAAAAAAATACTTAAAAAATGTGTTTAACATAAAAAAGTGAGTTAAACAATAAGTCATTTTTGATGATACATTCACTTAAAAAAAAACACTTTATTTTACTTGTGGTTTGACTGATCTTGAGCAACATCATGCCTAATAGAGGAGTCACTTCCAAAACAGCCCTTAAGATGTTTCAATGTAATTTAGCTAAGGCTATGTACACACAATGAAAACTGGCCAAGCGTAAGACTGTCTTTGTTGCCTATAGCAACCTTTTAGAGCTCAGCTCATAGCAACCAATCAGAATTCAGCTTTTATTTTTCCAGCGCAGTATAGGAAATATAAGCCGAGCTCTGATTGGTTGTTACGGACAAATGAGGCCTTCTTTTTTTAGTTACTTTCCATTGGGAAAGCTCCCATTGCCACACCTACCATTTCCATAGGACCCAATTCACCCAAAAAAAAAAGAGTTTCCTTTTGGCCTCCGTCAGGCTGGTATTCATACACATGCTTTATTTTAACTGTATAGTAAGGTGCAACTATGGTATACAATAGAGCCTTCATTGACAGGTATATGCCGAAATTATTCCCAATGTGTATCTCCTATATCCAAATAGCTACGTTTGTTTAACACTGTGGCCAATGAGCAATATATGCCACTATGCTATATATTGGATCCTTCAATGAGAGGTCTGTGTCAGTATTATTTCCAAAATATACTTCTACAGGAATCTATATACCTAAATTTGTTTAAAGGGGATTTATCGTTTGAGCTGCTCGTGCTGTTCTGCTAATTTTCTCAGATTGAGTTTGAAATCCAGGGGCGTGTCTCTCCTCCCAGGAGGCGTGTCTCCTCTCCCACGAGGCGTGTCTCTCCTCACTGAAGAACTGTGACATCATCATTTTGTTTGAAGCAGGGGATGCAGAAGGTTGTCTGGATATAACAGCTCTGTAGCCTCCTGCATACTTATGTCTGCAGCCTTGAGGCTCCACAAGCTGCAGCAAGCACCTATTATATCTATTATATCGCTTAGTTTACACACTGAAAGCCAGCAGCTTTAACTTCTGTTCTAGTGGTATTCAACCAAATTGTACTGACAACAGGCAGAGATCTTTACTCAACTACAAGGACAAATGTCAGCTTCAAGTAAAGATCTCTGCTTGCTGTCAGTGATATGAGTGAAAACAGTGGGGGTGGGGGGAGAAGCACTCAGCTTCTAGAGAAGAACCTGCTTAACCTGTAACTGACTTGGGCTGATGGTGTAGCGGTAGAGTGTTGCTTTTACAACGAAGGGGTTTGGAGTTCTAGTCCCCTCACAGGGGTTATTTCTAAATTCTACACATATGTAGAGAGACCTAAAATATATATGTCAATCTCTATAATGAGATATATATATATATACACATACATAGCTCCCCTATATCATGTCTCATCCCCGAGAGTATATGCATTGTATCACATATGTTGGAAGTGCTTGGTGTGACTGTGAGGATGGGACACTATATAGGGGAGCTTTCTGTTTGTGTGTGTATATATATAAAATTATAGATGTCTACACATATATTTTCATATCTTTACATATGTGTACAATTTGTAAAATAAAAAAAAAAAAAAAAAACGATGGGGCTTGAACTCCCCTCTGTCTTGCCAAGCTGGTCACCTATGCACTGCACTACACAAGCAGCTCATACAGACACAGTGTTGAATCCTTATGTTATACACTACAGATGATGACGTCATAAGGAGGCGGGGCTTGCATTCGATCTGAGGAACAGAACGCCCTCTTTTCAAAGTAGCAGCTTAAGGACTGAACCTGTGAGGAGGTGAATCAACCTCTTGGCAAAAGCCCTTTAAACAGCCAGTAATTGCCCAGATCCATCCCCCTAGAGCTGAGATGTACATAGAGCCAGCAGACTCTGGTTTCACTATCGATTTTAACAGCTCAGAGGGGAGTAAACACAGAGTGTGCAGGCAGCCAATCACAGCGCAGGGGGCGTGGCCATGACGTTTCCTGTCTAGGGGCGTATCCCAACATGCTGAATGAAACGTCAGCCAGCCAATCACAGCGCAGGGGGCGTGGCCGGGGCGTTTCCTGTCTAGGGGCGTCTCCCAACAGGCTGAATGAAATGTCAACCAGCCAATCACAGTGCAGGGGGCGTGTCTAGGGCACAGGAATCGACCAGGGGCGTTCTGACCAGCAACAGCAGAAATAAAAGACAGATTTACAGCGAAGCTGATATCTGCTAAACCAAGTGACAGAGGTAATGCAACCCAATAACAAAAGTGCTTATTTTTCCCCATAATCTGAGACATGATCTTTGTAACGATAAAACCCCTTTAACACTATAGCTGATGGGCAATGTGTGGCACTATGGCATACATTGGAGTCTTCATTCAAAGGTATATAATGCTATTATTCCCAACGTATACCTCTATAGACTTCCATATACAGTTGTCCCTCAAGTTACAATAACCTCAGAATACAATATTTTCAACATACAATGGTCTTTCCTGGGACATTGAATATGGTTTCAAGATACAATATCCCAGACACTGATCCTGCCAATAATCATGAACATTGTACTTGTAAACCCTCTATATTAGTGATATGCATGCAGTGATTGGAAGACTAGTAGTGCCTCTATACAGTACAGTGCGGTGCTACATGACCTGTATTGCTCTTACATGTATTAGTGAGGTGCATGCAGTGATTGGCAGCCTAGTAGCACCTCTCTACAGTACAGTGCGGTACTACATGTCCTGTATTGCTCTTACATGTATTAGTGAGGTGCGTGCCGTGATTGGTGGTCTAGTAGCGCCTCTCTACAGTACAGAGCGGTACTACATGTCCTGTGCTGCTCTTACATATATTGGTGAGGTACATGCGGTGATTGGAGGTCTAGTAGCACCTCTCTACAGTACAGTGCGGTACTACATGTCCTGTGCTGCTCTTACATGTATTAGTGCAGTGCATGCAGTGATTGGCGGCCTTCTGGCTCCTCTCTACAGTATAGTGCAGTACTACATGTCCTGTACTGCTCTTGCACGTATTAGTGAGGTGCATGCAATGATTGGCGGTCTAATAGCACCTCCATACAGTACAGTGCGGTACTACATGTCCTGTACTGCTCTTTACATGTGCAGGATGAGTGGCTGGTGAGGGCCCCATGAGTAGGGTGTGCAGGGGTGCCAATAGGGCAGTACGCCTGTCAGGGGCCTTAATCAAAAAGGGACCAATGATATGTTCAAAAATAGGAACTAGTAATGGGTGGGGGCCCCGTTTGATTTGGCTGTATGGGGCCCTGAAATGGTTAATAGATGACTGATGGCAGCCCTGAGTGCGTGCAAGTAAGGCATAAATTGGAGCCTTCATTCATAAAAACATATTGGGAATACTCCCAACCTCCATACACTTTTGACAGACCCCCCGACACGGTCTACTGAATACAGCTCTTAATGCGAAATGTGAATGGAGTAGAAGATATGTAACCCAAGATCGATGTATATGTGTATGTGTGTGTGTGTGTGTGTGTGTATGTATGTATGTATGTATTGTGACGCCTCACTTGCGTTCGGACGCCCGTCTGGGCCGTCCTGGGGGGTACTTTGCTCACTGGATCGCCGTCTTTTGTAAACGGATGGCACACCGACACCAGGCTTCTTTAAATCTGGCCTCAGCCAGCTTTATTTCTTCTGCAGGCCAGGTCAGTACAGATATCAAAACGACAAACAAAATCCTCGGCCGTCCGGCCACTAGCTATACATCAACTGAGTCCCTCTCTAACGTGTGGTCAAAGCCTATTGCCAATGCACCACACACACTACCAGTACTCACTGGTTCTGGCTTCTCACAAGCCTCCGGGGGCCAGAGCCTCTCTCCAGCTCTGCTGCTCCACCTTCCTGGTAGCAGGCCACGCCCCCTGATCTCCTGTCGTAGGAGGCCTTTAATAGGTGCTCCAGATGCACCCAATACCTGGGCTGGAACCAGAAGACCTGGAACGTGGGAACAACCACCCACCCATCTGCAGTTGTTCCGGGAAGGCCAGCCCTTAATGGCTGAACATTAGCCGTGCTAGGTATAAGGGTCAGCACCCTAATGCTGCTGACCGACAATACCTGGCTTCCCCCACCGAGACCAGGCTCTCGGTGGCACGTACGCCACCTAGTGGCAGAACCATGTGACCACCTAAGGTCGCCCCGTGACAGTATATATATATATATATATATATATATATATATATATATATATATATATAAAGTATTTGTTGTTCTGTTATTATATTGAGACTTGAGCTGTAAAATCATCCACAAAGCCCCTCTACTTCTGCTAGTGATTGGTTCTACCTGCAGGAAATGAGCTTAGACTATATAACTACTACAATAATACCAATAACTACAGCTACATAAGGGACTCTGTCCAACTCCATTCTTTTTACAGGTACGTTGGTTTCCATATTAGAGAAGATACTTGCTCAGAAGACTGACTGTGAAAGCCCAAGCTCCTTGGTTATTGAAGCAGCCCAGGGAAACGCAGGCCGAGTGAGGGAGATGCTCCTGAAACACCCAGACAAGGTACCTCTCCTGATATGTAGGTCTGTATAATTGTCATCATTATCCCTGCAATCAGAACAATCATTGGATTAAGGCTGTATACCCAGTGGACTCCTCTTCGCAGAATAGCTCTTTTACTTGATTGACCATGGCTCGGTTTCATGGATTTGGCTGCCCTCCAGCAGGAGTCCTCCCTTTTAAAGTGAGGCAAACCAGAACCAAGTCTGCTAAAAATCACAGTCATTCCAGCTGATTAAAAAGAAGTTTCAAGTACGTTACACTCTGACCCACATCAGAACAAGGACAGAAGTGACTGTGTCACCCTTGGCCGGAGTCCCCTCTAGGAGATATTCAGCAGAAGCTGGACACTAATTTATTGGAAAGTTGTATATTACCAAGAAAGGGCAATACCTGGCAAAGGTTAAAAGAGCTTCAGCTTCTATTCTGAGGCCCAGTTATGCTTGTAAGCTTTATGATTGCCTCTTATTTTCCGTTATAGGTGGATATAAGGAACGAAGGGAGGACGGCCCTACAGGTTGCTTCACATTTGGGACACTTGGAGGTGGTGAAGGTTTTGCTTCAAGCCAATGCAAACATTGACCTTAAGGATGACGAGGGGGACTCTGCTTTACATTATGCTGCTTATGGGTAAGATGTGTCAAGAAAGTGTGGAGAGATGAATGAATGACTTAATCCACCCCACAGCTTTATAACCCACCTGCAGCTCATGTCAGCGGCATGTAGGCAATATGAACTATAACTTAGAAGAACTTTTTCTGTTTAGCTTTACTTGATTTGGAACAGCATGTGTAGGGCTGTCTACAGGTTAAATAACTGACGCAGTTGCACCTATGGCGATGTGGGAAAACAGTGCATGCTGTAATAGCACACTGATAGAGACCTCTAGGACAAGGGTGGGCGAGGCAGTAGATTATGGGGTCCTCAGATGCTGCTGCTTAATGGGTGTTCTCACCATGCTACTTTAAAGAGCCTCTTCACAGGCAGCTTTAGGTTCTCACTTCCTATTCAGACCGTGGGTGGTTCTACAGCAGTGATTGATGTATTCGCTATGCTATTCCTGGCTGAGCCCGTGAGAGGGGCACTAGTAATGGAAGGGTCTAAACGGTAGAGCAGAAGGCTTCAGAGCTCTAAGGTGTTAACGTTGGTCAGTAAGAAACATAAACGAGTTGCTATGCTGCTGATAAGACACAGCAAGAAATGATGTCACAATCCAAACCAGGGCTGCTAGAGAAAAGAGAAGTGGTCAGTAACTTATAAAAACTTGTGTACACAAGCAGAAGATAAGAACTGCTGTAACTCTGAAGTGAAGCAAAATAAGAACAGCAGTGTATTTGGTAATAGTTATTTACCTTTGTGTACATGTTAAAAGCTAATCATTAATATGGGAATACCCCTTTAAGTCCATTAAAGATCTGCACATTACATACAATACATGTTTCAACTACATGCGATCAAGTAATGGCATAGTGTCGTGCTCCCCAAGAATGAGCCTAGCCCTCATAACCCCCTTAGAAATGGCACAACCCCCAAGAAAACACAGAGGACATACTTGGCCAAACAGAACAGAGGATCCATGAGCATAGTGAGGGCCCATGATTAGCTGCCAAATGTCTACTACTGCTCTAGACCAGACCTGGGCAAAGTACGGCCCCCGGGCCGCATCCGGCCCTCCAGCTCGTCGGATGCGGGCCGCGGCGTACCATGCCCAGGTATGCTAATAGTAGCGCTCCCGGCCCGCCACGGCCGGGTATTGCTGCGAGGCCGCCCCGGGCCGTCAGCGCTACTATTACTGGTGAATTAGGCAGCGACGCGATGAACTCCGCTCACCGCGCCGCTGCCTCTCCTCGGCGCACACAGTAATCACTCTGTGCGGGCCCAGGAGCTGACGGAGGAGCGTCCCGGCGCTGGCGGCATGACGTCATCACGCCCACCAGCCCGGGAAGCTCCTCGGACAGAAGATGAGCGCGCTCGGCCAGGAGTCAGGTAAGCCAAGGTGAGTATCAGTGTTTGTTATTTTTAATTTTGGTCATAAAGCTATATACCTGCCTGTGAGAAGCCCTAACTAGCTATATACCTGCTTGTGGGAAGCAGCTATATACCTGCTTGTGGGAAGCAGCTATATACCTGCTTGTGGGAAGCCCTAGCTAGCTATATACCTGCCTGTGGGAAGCCCTAACTAGCAATATACCTGCTTGTGGGAAGCAGCTATATACCTGCCTGTGGGAAGCCCTAACTAGCTATATACCTGCCTGTGGGAAGCCCTAACTAGCTATATACCTGCCTGTGGGAAGCCCTATCTATATACCTGCTTTTGGAAGCACTATTAATATACCTGCTTGTGGGAAGCCCTATCTATATACCTGCTTGTGGGAAGCCCTATCTATATACCTGCGTGTGGGAAGCCCTAGCTAGCTATATACCTGCCTGTGAGAAGCCCTAACTAGCTATATACCTGCCTGTGGGAAGCAGCTATATACCTGCTGTGTGGAAGCCCTAACTAGCTATATACCTGCCTGTGGGAAGCCCTAACTAGCTATATACCTGCCTGTGGAAGCCCTATCCAGCTATATACCTGCCTGTGGAAGCCCTATCAGCTATAATACCTGCCTGTGGGAAGCCCTATCCAGCTATATACCTGCCTGTGGGAAGCCCTATCCAGCTATATACCTGCCTGTGGAAGCCCTATCTAGCTATATACCTGCCTGTGGGAAGCCCTATCCAGCTATATACCTGCCTGTGGGAAGCCCTATCCAGCTATATACCTGCCTGTGGGAAGCCCTATCCAGCTATATACCTGCCTGTGGGAAGCCCTATCTAGCTATATACCTGCCTTTGGGAAGCCCTATCTATATACCTGCTTGTGGGAAGACCTAACTAGCTATATTCCTGCCTGAGGGGAGCTGTACCTATCTATATTCCTGCCTGAGGGGAGCTGTACCTATCTATATTCCTGCCTGAGGGGAGCTGTACCTATCTATATTCCTGCCTGAGGGGAGCTGTACCTATCTATATTCCTGCCTGAGGGGAGCTGTACCTATCTATATTCCTGCCTGAGGGGAGCTGTACCTATCTATATTCCTGCCTGAGGGGAGCTGTACCTATCTATATTCCTGCCTGCGGGTACCTATATCTATATACTTGACTGACTGAGGGGAGCTGTATATACCTGCCAGACTGAGGGGACATACATCTACATACCTACCTTACTGAGGAGAGCTGTATATACCTGCCTTACTGTGTACCATGAGTAAGGCAGTTATATAGATGCATCCCCAGTAAGTTTCCACAAAAATAATCCTCCAAAAAACGATTTTTTTCCCCCGTTCACCCTATGTTTTTATTAGTCCGGCCCTCCAAAAGCATCGCACTTTCTCATGCGGCCCCATGGGAAAATTAATTGCCCACCCCTGCTCTAGACCAATCTGAAGGCCTCATATGCAGCCATTTCCCCATCCAGTGGGCTCATTCAAAGCAGAAAGAGTCCAAAGAAGTGTAAGGCTATGTTCACACGGTGTATTTGCAGGGCGTAATTACGCCCCGCAATTATGCCGTGTGACCGGGGGCTGGAGCGGGGGACTGAGCAGGGGGCCGGCACTTCGCCGGCCCATAGACTTGAATTGCCAGCGGCACGTATATGCCGCTAGTAATTCACATATCAATTATCACATATCAAGCCGCCGGGCGGGGAGAGGAGACGTAACCATAGTTCTCTATGAGAACTTGAATTACCGTAATGAATGGGCCGTTTTCGGCCCGTAATTGGCGCCTTCGGCGCGTAATTACGGACCGAAATATGGCCCATTTTAAGCCGTGTGAACATGCCTTAAGAGGAATCGAATGCCATCAGCCCCGTGGTAATTTATGCCCACCTCTACTAGGATGGACTGAACCCAGTAAAGAGGCAAAACTGGCCCCTATGCTACTTGGGAAAGCCAGCATGGTGCACCACACGTATCTGTATGAATCACTCCCATTTGTATCGCCTTATCTATATGCAATTATAATACCAGCAACCACCCCCCTCATGTATATAAGGTGTGTGAATGGTTGTCTTATCTGTATTTTTACAATTGTGCAATCTCCCCATGTATTATACTGTGGCTTTTTTTGCATACTGTTTGAACAGGTATCAATTTAAGGGTGCATCTAATTGTTCCCCTAGTGGGGGTATGTGAGCTACTGCTCACAATCAGCTCCCACTTGTTTTATCTTTCCCAAGTAGCATAGGGGCCAGTGTTGCCTCTTTACTGGCTTCAGTTTTCAGTCCAGCCTTTGAAATGTGAGTATGGCCTTGCTTGTGTTTTTTTTTGAATAATTAATGTCCCATTTTTTCTGTGTTTTTTTTTCACCTCTATTAAGATATTTAATTTAAAGCTTGTCTTCTAGAGCAGCGGTCCCCAACCTTTTTTCCAACAGGGACCGGTTTGGCACAACAATTTTTGCATGGCCCAGTGGGAGGGGGCGGGGTTATTGGGGGTGTGGTTATTAGGGTGGAGCTATGGAGGGGGTTGGATGTTTAGAATCACACACAAAAAAAAAACCCCAATACAGTGTATACTGTGTCATTTAGGGCAGGGGCCCCCAACCGCCGGTGCTGCCCCCAGAGATAGCTGCCCCAGTAGTGATAGTGATACATAGATAGCTGCCCCAGTAGTGATAGTGATACATAGATAGCTGCCCCAGTAGTGATAGTGATACATAGATAGCTGCCCCCAGTAGTAATGATACATAGATAGCTGCCCCAGTAGTAATGATACATAGATAACTGCCCCAGTAGTGACAGTGATACATAGATAACTGCCCCAGTAGTGACAGTGATACATAGATAACTGCCCCAGTAGTGACAGTGAAACATAGATAACTGCCCCAGTAGTGACAGTGAAACATAGATAACTGCCCCAGTAGTGACAGTGATACTGTTGGGGGTCGTTTACCAACATTGGGGTCACCCGTTTGCCCCGGTATTCCAAATCACTATCGGGGGAACATATATCGGCTGATTAGAAACTGAGTCAGACACAGAGTTCTGGATCAAATTTCGTTCATGTTCCAAGCAATTCTGACAAAGCAAAGCCTTACACACATATTTGTATAACTGTAATCAAGATAAACGCAGGCGCAATAGTGGAGAGAGGAACGGTGTATTTCCAAAATTTAGGCAGCTGTTAAGTACAGTTTTATTGGTCCACGTTGTCTCTGGGGAAAAAGTCTCTGGGATTGCATTACCAAAACTTCAAGTGATTTTCCAGTGAAACGAAACTTCAGGAAAGGGAGACAATAGTTTGGAGGTCACATCTTTGAGGAAACCCAGATAACAAGTGGTCACATCCTGAGCCATCTTAGCTTCTTCATAATTGCTGCATCATTTTCCACAAAATGGATTCCGCTCAGCTGAAATGCCTTATAAGGAGAAAAGCTTGGGATTTCATAATTTATACATATAACACAATATTGATTCAAACCTCTCTACCTTCACAATACATAGATAACTGCCCCAGTAGTAATGATACATAGATAACTGCCCCAGTAGTGACAGTGATACATAGATAACTGCCCCAGTAGTGACAGTGATACATAGATAACTGCCCCAGTAGTGACAGTGATACATAGAAAACTGCCCCAAATATGACAGTGATACATAGAAAAGCTGCCCCAGTAATGATACATAGTGCCCCAGTAATGATACATAGCTGCCCCATAAATGATACATAGCTGCCCCAGTAATATACATTGCTGCCCCAGTAGTAATGATACAAAAGATAGCTTCCCTAGGTAGTAATGATACCATATCGCCCCATAGTAATGATAATATCTGCCCCAGTAGTAATGATACATAGCTGCCCCCAGTAGTAAAAGATACATAGCTGCCCCAGAGTAATGATACATAGCTGCCCCCAGTATTTTTGATAGATAGCTGCCCAGTTTGTAATTATACATGGAAAAGCTGCCCCAGTAGTGATAATACATAGATAGCTGCCCCAGAAATAAATAGCTGCCCAGTAGTAATGATAGATAGCTGCCCCAGTAGTAATGATAGATAGCTGCCCCAGTAGTAATGCTAGATAGCTGCCCCAGTAGTAAAGATACATAGCTGCCCCAGTAGTAATAATACATAGCTGCCCCCAGTAGTAATAATACATAGCTGCCCCCAGTAGTAATCTACATACTGCCCCAGTAGTGATGCTACAGAGATAGCTGCCCCAGTAGTGATGCTACAGAGATAGCTGCCCCAGTAGTGATGCTACAGAGATAGCTGCCCCAGTAGTGATGCTACAGAGATAGCTGCCCCAGTAGTGCTGCTACAGAGATAGCTGCCCAAGTAGTGCTGCTACAGAGATAGCTGCCCAAGTAGCGCTGCCCCCAGTAGCGCTGCCCCCAGTAGTGCTGCCCCCCAGTAGTGCTGCCCCAGAGATAGCTGCTACAGAGATAGCTGCCCCCAGTAGTGCTGCCCCAGAGATAGCTGCCGCAAGTAGGGCTGCCCCAGAGATAGCTGCCCCCAGTAGTGCTGCCCCCAGAAGTGCTGCCTCCAGAGATAGCTGCCCCCAGTAGTGCTGCCCCTAGTTTGTGCTGCCCCAGAGATAAACGCCCCCAGTAGTGGGTGCCCCAGAGAAAAGCGCCCCAGTAGTGCTGCCCCAGTAGGCAGCCAGGAAAAAAAAAAAAGTAATAAGAAGTCACTCACCTTTCCCGGATCCTCGGCCGAGCTCCTCCTCCCAGCAGCCGACAGCAGCGAGCGGTGCGGGGGGCGTGACGTCACTTCACACTCCCTGCGCCGCTCATCATTGTAGATACAGCGCTCAGTAGGCGCCGCATCTACAGCGAGAGGGAAAGCAGGGACAGAGCTAGCTTCCTGTGTAATGCAGCCGCACGCTGTGTGTACCTGCTATCTGTGCGCGGCCGGATTACAGCGGCCGCGCAGAGAAGATGCCGACCGCCCGGACTAAGTCAACGGGCGGTCGGCATCTGGTGTAGCCGGCGCCGCGGACCGGCAGGGGATGGGCTAAGGCCGGTGCCGGTCCGCGGACCCCTGTTCTAGAGCGCTTGTTTTTATATTAAATCTTCAATTATGATTTCTATGGTAAAGCCATTGGGTTTATTTTTACAATGTAAGCTTAACTTTTAAAGCCTTTTTTGCTTGAAATTTATACTTTTTTTTCAAACATAATACTAAGTGAGTTTAATTATACGGGATCATCACCATTGTTTGCTCTTTAAAGAGTTATTCCCATGGATTAGCTTTAAAAACGTAGGCAAAGTTAGATAATGACTATTAACAAATACATTGCTGTTCTGATTTTGCTGATCAGAGCGAAAGCAGTTCTTATCTCCTGCTTGTGCAGAAAAGCTTGCTAGGATACTGACCACCTCTCTCTGCTTTAGCAGCCCTGACAAGCATGGTGACGTCCTATCATCAGTACAGAAGCTTGTGTCTGTCTGACAAACTTTAACGTTTTGGAGCTCTGTAGCCTTGTGCCCTGCTGTTCAAACTTTTCCATCATCAATGTCCCTGTACCAAGCTCAGCTAGGAAAAGCAGAGCTGACATGGGGGCCCATTGCTTCAGAACCGCCCACAGCCGGAACAGGAAGTGGGAGTCTGAAGCTAGTTGTAAGGGTTCTGTTGAAACAGCCGGAAGGAGAAACCTCATTAACATTTTGAATTTCTTCACAGAAATCAGGCCGCAGTCGTCAGAGTTTTATTGGCCAAAGGTGCCAATGCGGAGCTCCTCAACAATGCCAAGTGCTCTGCTCTTTACATCGCCGTCAATAAAGGATTCATGGATGTGGTGCAGGTCCTGTGTATTCCTAATTCTGCCATCAATATGCAGGTGAGGCTTTTTTGTTGTGGACTGTAATTATGGTTAATAGGGGTTTGGACTAATAAGTTAGTGTATTTGATTGGAAAAAAGTGCATGTTTTTACACTTAGTTTAAAATATCCAACCCCCTCCCTCTTAAAGGTAATGTAACCTATAAGTAAGTATCAGAGGGAACCTTTCACTGGAGTTTGTACTCTTGATTAGCAATTGGAACCTCACTCAAAGACCGGTTCATGTGTCGTGTACTTGTGTGCGCCACTATACGCCTGCTGTTAGAGGTACGTGCTGGCAAGCATATACAGGGTTACGAACAGGATAGGGACTGTAGGTTTGTTCTTAAGTTGAATTTGTATGTAAGTGGGAACAGGTATATTTATTAAATGTAACTCCAGCACGAAGGTGTTTTTTTCCCCGTTTTGGTGCAGGGAAGGGTTTTTACATTTGTTTTGCGGTCCCATAGACGAGCATTATTCTCGACGCGTATACGCCATGAATAAGTAACGTGTCACTTCTCTCCCCGCCCAGCGTATTGTCCGAGCAGAGAGAGGAGACGTAATCCATAGTTCTCTATAAGAGCTGTGGATTACCGTAATGACTGGGACGTATTTCAGCCCATAATTCTCGCAGTACGGCGCAAATTACGGGCTGAAATATGTCCCAAAATAAGCCGTGTGAACATAGCCTTACACATCATTTATACCGAAGATTGAACGCCGTAAAAGCACAACCCCTGCATACATGGCACAAGTACTTTTTTCACATTTTGCCCCACTTAGAATTTTTTTGCGGTTTCCCAGTATATTCCATGGTAATATGGAAAACATCATTAGAAAGCACATCTTATCCTGCAAAATAAAAGCCCCCATATGCCTATATAGGTGGAAAAATAAAAAAAAGTTATGGCTCTGGGAAGGCGAGGAGGGAAAAACGAGGGTGACAAAATAAAGGCACCGTGAGGAATGGGTTAAAGTCTATGGTGAAAAAAACTTTGAGATTCTTAGTTCACATGTTTTGATCAAAAAATGTTTAAGCCACCCCCGGCTTAAAAAGGGATCTCAAGGGGGGTGGCCTACTCTTTTTTTACCTCTCTTTTGAGTCTTTTCAGACTTCTATTTGGGTAAACAGACCCTCCTAATCCAGAGAAAAAAAAAACCCCACCCTTATAAGATACTGAAATGTATAAAAACCTGTGAAGGTGGGGGGGGTGCAAGAAACCAAAAGGGAAGGCTTCCTTTCCCTCCTATATAAATTAAAAGCAATATTCCCAAATAAAATGTATAGTTCTGCCAAAAAAACATTTCTGAAAAAACAAGTGAACCTGGGTCCCATTGCTGGTTGGGGCTATACATAGGCCCATTTTTTTAGGTCCCCATGCTGTAACGGGTTTGGGACACCCTTTTGTTTCAGAACTGCCTCAATTCTTCGTGGCTAGATTAAACAAGGTGCGGGAAGCATTCCTCAGGATTTTGGCCTATTGAATGAGGGCATCAACAGTTGCCGGATTTGTCGGTGAAACCCCATGATGCAAATCCCCCGTTCTACCCACCCCAAAGATGCTTTTTTTGGTTTGGGAAATTGGTGACTGTGGAGGCCTTTGAGTACAGTGAACCATTGTCTTTCAAAACCAGTCTGAGATGTTTCCCCGTTTTATGACTGGCGCATTTCCCGCGAAAAGTAGCCATCAGATGTTGGGTACATTGTGGTCATAAAGGGATGGACAGGGTCGCAACAATACTAGGTGGGCTGTGGCGTTGCAACGATGCTCAATGGGTTCCAAGGGCCCAAAGAGTGCCGAAAAATTTCCCCCACACCTTTTGACACCCCACCACCACCCTGAACCGTTGATACAAGGAGGATGGCCCCATGTTTCATGTTGTTGACGCCAATTTACCCTACCATCGAATGTCGCAGCAGAATCGAGATTCACGAAGGCAAGTTTTTCCATTTCCTCTTCTGTCTCAATTTCGATGAGGTTTAGGCAAATAGTAAGTCCTTCTTCCCGTCACTTATGTCCAGAAAGGAGGGCAATCCTAGTTTCTTCTGCTAGCTGGGAGCCCATATTCTCGAAGTACGGCGTTTACTGTGCGTTCAGAATGCTTTACTCCCTTTCCCTCTGTTGATTGAACGCCGTAAGCTAATTAAAAGGCCACTTTTTTTACAGCTCCACCAGTTGCCGTTCTCCTTTTGGAATATGGAAAACATCAAGAAAGCATTTATCCCAAAATTGCCCCCATATGTTATTTTCTTTTTCGGAACGAGGAGCTCTGCATAAACCCTGAGAATGGGTTTGCGGTGAAAAATCCTTTGAGATCTTAGTTCATGTTTTGATCAAAAATGTTTAGACCCCGGCTTCAAGGGACCAAGCGGGATGGTCCTACATTTTCCCCATTGCAGTCAAATTCAACTTTCTTTTGGGCCATACGACTCCATTAGAAGAAAAAAAATGCCTTATAAGCTACATGCACTGTATAACACTGGAGTGGGCCAGGCCAAATGGAGGCATCCTTTTAATAATTAAAAAGCATTTTCCAAATGACGTAGTTTGCACAAAAAATTTGAAACCAATTGAAGTGGTGCCCCTGGTGAGTGTATATATATACACACATTCCAATACAAGTGGCACACCATCAGCTAAAAGGGCTATCAAACAAGACATGGAAACCTCTGAAATCTATGGTGGGAACATCCCTTTAAGAAAGCCCATTGCTTTCACAGAAGGCTATAAGTCTCACTACAGTGGTGTTTACTTAGTACTAACCCTCTCATATAATAGAGGTAGTTTGCAAGTTTCATTTTGACATGAATTCTAAATTGAATCTCCTTCCTATTGTTTTCATATTTAAAGTCTGCGATGCAAAAAAAGCCACTTTATGCAATATTTTGTCACATTCGGCGTCGGGTGGTGTAGACGTGGATTAGCCCCATTGAGTCGGGACTGATCATCATTTAAAACAGTAGGAAAATCCACAACTACAAAATGAAAGTCGGCAGTAGAAATCCGAGGATACTTGAAGATCCTATAGTAAACCATCCAGAATGGTGTGACTTGCTGTTTCTGCTTCTAGGATTTACATGGGGATACTCCGCTCCACTACGCCATCACCGCAGATTATAGAAACATCATTGAGATCCTTACTGATGTACCGAACATTGATTTCACCATCCAGAATCAGCAGGGCTTTAATCTTCTGCATCATTCAGCTCTGAAGGGAAACGTCTTGTAAGTTTCTGTTTTATCTTCTCATCCTCTTCATCTTTTCACAATGGAGCACATCAAAATGATACATTGCTGATTTAAGGAAACCATCGGGGTCTCACGTCGATATGACAGATTACCCAAAGTGTTTACTTTGAAGATCTTAACTTCTTTTATCCTTAAAGGGGTTGTCTCACTACGGAGATTATCTTTTAACCTGTTGGGAATAGTAAATTCATTTTTCCAAAGAGATTGCTTTGTTTATTTTTCTTTGTTGAGGAGATAAAAGATTTTATCAGCTCTGAGTGCACTCAGGGTTCTCTATTTTACTGGCCTGCTCTGCCCTGCTGTTTGTGTTATCTGATAGCATGGATGATGTCATCACATAGAACTGCTGGCAGCTTGTGAGCTTGACTCTTATCTGATCTAACAAACTAATTAATTTTGTTTACTTTAGTTCTGAAGCTTCTCTGTACTTTACATAAATGTCTCCTGCTCTCATTTCAGAGTAATTAGCAGACCTTTAAATTCTGGAACTGATAGGCTAATCACCCACAGCCTGACCAGAAAGAGACAAGATGCATAAATAAAAGCTGATTTTGGCTCCTTAAAACAGCGTGGTGAGACAACCTCTTTAAAGAAGTTTTCCTGCTCAGTTGGGCATTAGGCATGGAGCTGCCACTGCATGATGGCAGAAATATCTGTTTACATAAGAGCAACACCGGAATCTGCACAGCACCACAATAGGGTATTAGGCAGTTTACAGATCTTAAAGGGGTTGTGTGAGAAACCCAAAAAAATAAGAACATATAGTGCAGGAATACTAAAGCTAAGCAGTAACTATCTGTCACCATACAGTGTGTGAACTACTTCCTAGCGCGGTTATATCACATATTGCTTTGCTGGATCCTTCTCCTCACTGGGCTAGTGGGTGGAGCTACAGTTGCTAGGCACGCTGTATGAAAACTACATGTCCCACAATACCCTGCTTCTTCCCAGCTGAACTACAGATTCTAAATACTATAGCCACACTAAATTTATATGTATGTGTGTACAGCCTCCGTCTCCTTTCTACTCTGCAGAGCTGTCCCTCACACCACAAGTCTCTCAGGCTGACTGAGCACAGCACATGCCCAGTGATGCCAGTCAGCATAACCAGGAAGTAACTCAGAGTCTGTCCTACTTCCTGTAGGACAGATTTCTGCTGAGGAAGGAGCCCAGCGGCCATTTTGTTCTCCTATAATTATTATCCCCAAGACAAAACGAGCCGACTTTTCTAATTAAAGATATTTAGGAATTTTTTCATCAAGACTTGTAGTTTATCTATTTAGTTTTCTTCTATTCCCAGAGAACCACTTTAAAGAGGTCTTCCGAACTAGATATCCCATAGATATCCCATAGATGTCTGAAAGGTGTGGGCTCCATCTCTGCAACCTGAACCTATCTCAAGAATGGGCTGCTGTTCTTCTATGTGCGATGGTCATATAGATCAAATAGGTTGCTGCACTTGCGCAGCTCTCTGCATTCTCATCTACAGGTATTCCAATTGCAGCCATGCACGCTTGGTTGGCTGTACTCGCAACTATCATCAAAATAACCTCTCCATTCTGGGCTGCTGCCCTAAATAGGAGG
Source organism: Phyllomedusa bahiana (assembly GCA_025379985.1). Lineage (NCBI taxonomy): Eukaryota > Metazoa > Chordata > Amphibia > Anura > Hylidae > Phyllomedusa > Phyllomedusa bahiana. Next base: position 58,822 of record JAODAL010007816.1, on the reverse strand, counting down.
ATGGGGGCTCATTCCCGAGATAGATGCAGGAGCCAGAGATGTGAACAGCACCTACCAGTCACTTATGGCATATCCTGCTGATGTACCATAAATATCTGAGATGGTCGAAGAAGATGGGGACCCAGTCTCAGTATACGCGTGGGTCCCTGTCAATATGCCAAACCACTGAAGGTATAAAGCCTAGGGAAAAATATGTAAAATATAACTTTTATTTAATACTAGATATAAAACTTAATAAACCCCTAAATCTACAAAAAAATATATATTTACACCTAACAAGTAGCGCTAAAATATGACTGCCTAACAAAAATTGGAAGAACCACCCCTATAAGGGCACCCCCAAGCAGGAACCTAGACTATCACTATCCCTAACTACCCCTAAATAACACAACTACAAAACAACAAACACTCAGAACAAAGAAGGTGCTCAAAGAAAGTGTACAAAGGATAAATAATTAAATAACTATACATTCCCAACAAAAATGTGCCAACGCGTTTCCCCCCAGATAGTGGGGTTCATCAGGGAACACTCTTAAATCTTTAGAGGTAAATTGTAATACAAATACAAGGATTTTTCATTCCCTTTTAGGGATGAAATAAACTCACGTCCCTTTATGATAGTTCGGCTCATTGATAGAGTACAGAGGGATCCAAGATAGATATTTGTGGATCCCGACACTCTGGTTACCAAGATGTTGCTGAAGAAGGCAGAGATGTGAACAGCACCTACCAGTCACTTATGGCATATCCTGTCAATATGCCATAAATATCTGAGATGGTCGAGGAAGGTGAGGACCCATTCTCAGTATACGCGTGGGTCCCTGTCAATATGCCATAAATGTCTGAGATGGGAATACCTCTTTAATCTTAAAAGTCGGTGAGGGTCTCCACTTAATAATAATAATAATAATAATAATCTTTATTTCTATAGCGCCAACATATTCCGCAGCACTTTACAAATTCAAGGGTAAACATACAGACATTACACATTAAAAGTACTTACAAATGAGACACAAGGTGTGAGGGCCCTGCTCGTGAGAGCTTACAATCTATTAGGGTGTATGGGTGAAACATACGGTAAGAAGTGCCAAGTTTACAATGGTCCAGCCATGTTTCATAAATAGGGGGTGGTTTACATGAAAAATGGATGAACCTGCCACCCAGACTGTACATCTATATACAGATAAGTGCCTGTGAGTGCCCAAGTGCAGGGAGTGACAGATGTGTGTGATAGCAGTTAGGGATCTTGGTGGGCCAGACTGAGAAGATGTATTTTCAGGGCCCTCTTAAAACTGTGAGGGTTGTGAATGTGCCTGATCGCCCGCGGTAGCATATTCCAGAGAATTGGTGCCGCACGTGTGAAATCTTGGAGACGGGCATGGGAGGTTCGGATGATTGAGGAATGTAATCTGATATCATCAGCAGAGCGGAGAGCACGGGTAGGGCGGTAGACAGAGACTAGGGAGGAGATGTAGGGAGGAGCAGCGCTGTGGAGAGCTTTATGGGTGAGAGTGCTGAGTTTATACTGTATCCTGTACTGGATGGGCAACCAGTGCAGTGACTGACACAGGGTAGAGGCATCAGTATAGCGGCTGGAGAGAAAGACAAGCCTGGCTGCTGCATTCTGGACAGATTGGAGAGGGGAGAGTTTGCAGAGAGGGAGACCGATAAGCAAGGAGTTGCAGTAGTCAAGACGAGAAAGAATAAGAGCAGTAATGAGAGTTTGAGTCGTTTCCACAGTGAGAAATGGACGGATTTTGGAGATATTCTTGAGGTGCAGGTGACAGGAGCGGACAAGGGATTGGATGTATGGGGAGAAGGTCAGATCAGAATCCAATAAAACCCCTAGACAACGGGCCCTTGTAGATGTTATCTGCTGGCATGCCCGATGCTACATTTAGGTTGCTTTCACCTAAAAACATTGGGAGCTGCTTTCCTTCCAAGTAATAAGGAGGCAGAGACGGGCAAAATGTGTCAACACATAACTCCCAAATTACCCCATACATATTTCCAAATAGTAAGACTTCTAAGTAAATCCGAGCAGCCTCGCTGTGATGCAGAAGCTGCTTTTCAGAGATCATGAATATTCCTTGACATGTTTCCAGCATTCCATCAGCCACATATGGTTGTACCCAAAGCAGAGAAATATCATCTCTCGCTTTACGCAACTTGTTATTTTTAAGCCACAATGAGAAAACATAGCTATATATGGCAACCTGGTATTCACTACAAGCTGAGAGGCTTCATCCTGAGAAGAAAGTCTGGGGGTTTCCACATGTAATATCGCTGTATGTAGTAGTGAAAACATAAAGGGCAGCCACATAGATTTACATTCAAGATCTCCCCGTATTCAGGATCTTACTCACTCCTGGAAAAGCTTCTCCTGTTGACAACTGCAAAAATAAATGACCTGTACCTGAAAGACATTAAAGGGTTTTTTCAAGACTCTTATTATTATTATTATTATTTATTTTAAAGCGCCATTGATTCCAGGGCGCTGTACATTCGAGGGGGTTACATACATTACATAAGTCAAACGAGTACAGTGATAAGGGATAATGACAATTGGCACGACAGAGGGAGAGAGGACCCTACCCGCGAGGGCTTACAATCTACAAGGAGGGGGGAAGAGACAGGAGGTGAGGGGCAGACATGTCTGTGGAGGAAGTAGTGACAAGTTTAGTGAAGGTTATAGGCAAGCCTGAAGAAATGGGTTTTCAGGTTGCTTTTGAAGCTGGTGAAAGTGGAGGAGAGTCTGATGTGTTGGGGCAGTGAGTTCCAGAGTGTGGGTGAAGCACGGGAGAAGTCTTGGATTAAATCTTGGATTAAGTCTTGGATTAAGTCTTGGATTAAGTCTTGGATTAAGTCTTGGATTAAGTCTTGGATTAAGTCTTATATTAAAGGGGTTTTGCCACGATGTAATGTTGACGTGGGATCCTCCAAAATGGGTATTTAATCACTTTTCTCAATATATGTGATTACAAAAAGTGAAGCCTCTGAGAGCTACAGCTTTCTTTCCATGCCCTTAGTTACCTGACAGTTTACATAAGACATGACCAGGAGCTGATCTGGCCGGGCTTGCGCTGTTTGCACTTCTTATCTGATGACAGGGAACATGAAGGAGGGATTGTGGAGACATATCTTGTCTTTTGTATAGAGAATCCACTGGTTCTAATGTAATTATTTGTGTAAACATTGTAGACGCTCCCTGATCAGATAACAGGTAAGGAACAGACTTTTTGGCAAAACCCCTTTAATGGCCTATCCCTAAAGCAGCGGTGTGTAACCTGCTGTTGTGCAACTACAACTCCCAGCATGTTGTGACAGCCATCAGGACACTTCGATAAGAAAGGGGTATTTTTGTTAAAATTAATATTCCTGAAAACAACTGTTTTTAGTATTTTGGGCAGTATTTTATTCTTATTTCTGCATTGTATTCAGTTTAAAATTAAAGGGGTTTTGCCACGATGTAATGTTGACGTGGGATCCTCCAAAATGGGTATTTAATCACTTTTCTAAATATATGTGATTACAAAAAGTGAAGCCTCTGAGAGCTACAGCTTTCTTTCCATGCCCTTAGTTACCTGACAGTTCACATTAGACAGGACCAGGAGCTGATCTGGCCGCCCTTGTGCTGTCTGCACTTCTTATCTGATGACAGGGAACATGAAGGAGGGATTGTGGAGAAATATCTTGTCTTTTGTATAGAGAATCCACTGGTTCTAATGTAATTATTTGTGTAAACATTGTAGACGCTCCCTGATCAGATAACAGGTAAGGAACAGACTTTTTGGCAAAACCCCTTTAATGGCCTATCCCTAAAGCAGCGGTGTGTAACCTGCTGTTGTGCAACTACAACTCCCAGCATGTTGTGACAGCCATCAGGACACTTCGATAAGAAAGGGGTATTTTTGTTAAAATTAATATTCCTGAAAACAACTGTTTTTAGTATTTTGGGCAGTATTTTATTCTTATTTCTGCATTGTATTCAGTTTAAAATTAAAGGGGTTTTGCCACGATGTAATGTTGACGTGGGATCCTCCAAAATGGGTATTTAATCACTTTTCTAAATATATGTGATTAAAAATAATGTAGCCTGTTACAGCTGCAGCTTTACTAACTTTCCCTTTGTTTACAGCTTGTTGACCAAATCTCCATCCAGCTCTTGGCTGGCCTTGCTTGCATTATTTGCACTTCTTATCTGATGGCAGGGGCACAGGAACAAGCTTTGAAAGGAGGGGGGAGAGCAGAGCAGTGCTACTGGGCATGTGCACTAGCTCTGCTTCTCTCAGTCACACTCCCACTACTACTCAGTCTACTCACATTGCAATTTTTCTAGGAGGTTTCTACACAGCCTTTCATGTGTAAGGGAGCCAGGGAATCGCTGTAATGTAATTATATAAGTAAACCTGCAGTCAGCTCCCTGCTTGATCCATCTTATGTTTTCTTCTGCCAGTAGTCAGTGAAGGCTTATCTTTTCTCTTAAGTAGATGAGAGGGAGAAAACAAAACATATATATCTTGTGCACAATATAGAATTCTCCTGGTTTAGCCAAACACCATGTTTACTCAGCTAGACCTCAGAGCTTCTCGCACTACAAAGGCTGACTGCATAATGAGTATCAGCCTCGGGAGCGTGCATGGGAGGTGGTGCGATGACGTCACAGAGGAGGCACTTGTTTTCCTAAACACAGGAACACAACGGCCCTTTTTTCAAGACTGAAGAGGACAGTGGTAGCCTGTTGTCTAAGGAAATCACTTCTTGTCAAAACCACTTTAAATATATATTCTTACCCTTCTCTAGCTGTGATAATATAGAGAGATTTTACTGAAAGTCATTGCAGACAGTTGCTCCTTATCTGCATGTAGCCTCATTACACATAGTAGGTAATTAAAGATAGATTGCTTTATTGTCCTCTGGACATGGCTAAACAAAGATTAGACCAGATGAACAGGGCAATGACAAAAGCAATAAAGAATTATGAATTCATCTTTTTCTTGATTGAGGTTTCTTCACACTTTTCAGATCCTGCTGATAACAATGATCTCTCAGGCCCTTAGTGAGGTAGAGAACTGTAAAGAAATCCTCACTGTCCTGTTATCAGAGCTCACAAAGGGGAAGTCAGAGAGACAAATGGGAAATCATGTTCATAGGGGAACTTCAAAAAAAAAAAAAATATATAAAAATATTTTTTTCTCAAATTACATATAATAGTCACTTATTGCTTAATGGACGACATGCATGAAATTTGGTGAATAATGGCATAGAATGCACCTGATTTATGAAACCGCTCTACAGCGGGTCATAAATCAGGTGCATTCTGGCTCAGGTAAACCACTTTGAAAGTGCTCTACCTGTTCCAGCAGTAATGCGCCTAGGAATGCCGTAGTGAAGCTATAAATCTATAGCTTCGTATGGTTCTAGTGCACAGGTGTCAAACTGCGGCCCTCCAGCTGTTGGGAAACTACAACTCCCATCATGCATTTGTATAATCTATAATAGTGGGCATGATGGGAGTTGTAGTTTCCCAACAGCTGGAGGGCCGCAGTTTGACACCCCTGTTTTAGTGCCTCCCTCACGCCCCCCAAAATCAGGCGCATTACAGAGTGCCGCAGGCGCTAAGTAATGCACCCGAGAATGGCGTGCGGGACATTTAAACATGTATGAATGGGGCTACGCCTGATATCGGGCTGAACAGACGCCAGAGATCTGGCGCAGCCCCGTTCATAAATGCCGCCCTTATTGCTTAATATGTGTCAATATGTGAACATTTTTTGGTGGTAGTATCCCTTTACAGTTATGGCTGCTGGTTGCATACCCCAAAATTTTCTACCATTTATAATGTCTAATTGAGGATGAAGCTTAGTACAATCACAATATTTTGCAAGTGCCAAATTAGTGAATAGGGGCTGACACTTTCTTGCCAGCCTTGGAAACTATTTGTCATTGCGTTGATAACTGATGGCTTTTACAATGTAGAAACAGTGCTGTAACTGAATGGAAGAAGCTGAAAGTCTATACAGTGTGCAGGTCCTGTGTGTGGTACTTGTATATATTTTATTTAAAGGGGTTTTATCGCTACAAAGATCATGTCTCAGATTATGGGGACAGTAAAAATAAGCACTTTTGTAATTGGGTTGCGTTACCTCAGTCACTTGGTTTAGCAGATATGAGCTTTTCTGTAAATCTGTATTCTGTTTCTGCTGCTGCTGGTCGGGACACGCCCCCTGGCTGGTTCCCGCCTCCTAGACACACCCCCTGCACTGTGATTCGCTGGTTGACATTTCATTCCACCTGTTGGGATATGCCCCCAGACAGGAAATGCCCCGGACACGCCCCCTGCACTGTGATTGGCTGCCTGCACACTCTGTGTTTTCTCCCCTCTGAGCTGTTAAAATCAATAGTGAAACCAAGGTCTGCTGTCTCTATACTCATCTCCCAGCTCTAGGGTGAATGATCTCGGCAATGACTGCTGTTTGAGTCACAGATCTCCTCATATAACAGAGTCTTATAGAGTCTCCTGCCTGTTAACATGGGGAGAGGAGGAGGAGGAGGGCAGTGTGCATTGCTCCATATAACCCAGTCTGCTGTTTGGTAACAGAGGGGAGGAGGGAGGGGGCAGTGTACACTCCTCACATGTCTCATCAGTTCAGGCTGTGTGTATAACTCCATATACCACAGTCATACAGTCTCCTGTCTGGTAACAGAAGGGGAAGGGGGGGGGGCCGTGTACGCTACTCACATGTCTCATCTGTGTGTATAACTGCATATAGCACAGCAAGGAGTTTGTGGAGCCTGAAGGCTGCAGACATAAGAAGCATGTAGGAGGCTACAGAGCTGTTGTATCCAGACAACCTTCTGCATTCCCTGCTTCATCTAAAATGATGATGTCACAGTTCTTCACTGAGGGGAGACGCCTCCTGGGAGGAGAGACTCGCCCCTGGATTTCAAATTCAATCTCAGAGAATTAGCTGAAGAGCCCGAACAGTTCAAACGATAAAACTCCTTTAATGTATAAGCTTCCTGATTATCAGTAGGACAAAGCACAAAGAATAACCGATAGGTCCTTGCCCCCCCAAAGCAAAATCTAGAACGATGCCACCCACCTACTATGTGCTCTTAGTAATATGGATTTCTCCCCATCTGGTAGATGGGCCTTTGGATTCCCTTAGACACCAGGGCCAGGGTGTGACTTCTATTTCTGCATTCCCTGCTCAAGAAAAATTGGCAATTTCCAATTTTCCCAGTCTTTTGGAAACTTAATTGACCCAAAACGTCACTGTTTCCAGTTATTTTCTGTTTGATTAATCCCTCTGTAAATATGAATGGCAAGGATTTAGGACTCCGTATTACAGGAGCCAATCCAAGCACAATGTTTGTACAAGGGGAAGGCTGCTGGATTGTGAGCAGGATTTACTCCTGTTTGTGCGCTGCATATATACAACAGCAGCCACCGCCGGGCAAGTAAAAGACCCGGTCGATTCCAAATCACTTGCCAATTGGAGAATGGACTGTGCTTGAAAAAGCTCTGGAAAGCCTGAGTCATCTATTCACATCCTCCAGATGAGGGTAATACATTGCATTTTACAGGCCACACAGCTCCGGTTATATTAGTCATTGCATGTTTGTTTTCTTGTTAACCTACTCCATAATTTATCTCCATGGAAAGAAAACAATGAAGGAGATTGTGATTTTTGTTTTTCTTTCGGAGTACAAAAGGAGTATTTGATTCGGGCTTTTCATATTGGACAAATTGGTCCCGTATTTTTAAATGGCAAGTTTGACATCAGGAAGTTCATTAAAGGGGTTTTGCCAAGAAGTGAGTTCCTTACCTCTTATCTGCTCAGGAGAAAAGATAAAGCATGCTGAGTCATGACCGGGTTGCAGGGGTGAGAGAGAGGGGAGCTGAGCAGCCTGGAAGTAGAGAGCATCTGCAATGTTTACTCAAATAATAACATTACAACAGTGGATTCTCTATACAGCAGACAGACTCATACAATGCACTTTCTCCCTAGCCCCTTGAAAGCTCGTTCATGTTCCCTGTCATCAGATAAGAAGTGCAAACCTGCAAGCGCGGCCAGATCAGCTCCTGTCAGTGTCCTGGTCGTGTCTAATGTAAACTGTCAGGAACCTAAGGGGAATTGAACAATGCAGTAGCTCTTACAGGCTTCACTTTTTGTAATCACATTTATTTAGAAAAGGGATTAAATATCCATTTTGGAGGATCCCAAGCCAACATTGCATCGTGGCAATACCCCTTTAAGGGGAAAGAAGTCTCAATTGTTTACACATAAGTTAAATGGCCACTAACTTTTCATCAAACTTTGCTAATAGAAGAAGCTTTGTAATATATCTGACTAGAGAAAAATGCTATTTCCCGTACTACTTCCTGCTCTGTCCTCTTAAAAGGGTTGTCTCACAACAAGGATTTTTTTTTATGTTAAAGATCTTGCAAAAACAAATCACTTTGTAATATGTGTCCACTAACAATGTTCTACCTATTGTTAGATATCTCCTCTTGTAAAGGCTGACTCAGCTCCTCAGGTTGCTGTAGCTACAGACCTGATGTCTTCAACAGCTCCTCACGGCGGGCTAGTAGTAGCCAGTAAACACTCTCCTGATTTCAAACATTAAACCAAGAAAACAGGACTGTGGTAAGATGAATAGATGTAGTGTGACAACCCCTTTAAGCTCATCATTCAGTCTGAAAAAGCTGCTGAAATTTGTCTTACTGTACTAGACAGACTGTAGGCTAAATAAGGGATCAGGTTACATGCTGCTCATAGAAGTCTATGAAGAGGGCAAGGGAAAGAAGAGGTGTGGCTGGAGTGAGACAAAAACAGAGAGATGCTGCAGAAAGCACTTGATTTTCAGCTTCCACTTTTTAGGATTGCTCTTTTAGGGCATGTCCCCACGGCACGGGTTTGTGGCCGGTTTTTCAGACGGTTTGCGGTTTTGCAGACCGTCTGAAAAACTGGCCGCAAACGAGCACAACGGGGCTTTATGGAAAACCCGCGCAGCAGCCCCCATTGCACGGGTTTTCCGCCCAACCGCCCGAAAACCATTGAACATGCACATTCTTCCGTCCGGTTTTTGTCAATGTGAAGGGGGAGGGCTTTTCTCCGTTCATTGCGGTATTTGTCCTCTGCTGTGGGGACATGCCCTCATATTCTCCATGGTACTGATTTCCCTGGTGATGTAACCAACAGATATAAGGGAGCAGGATCTTTCCGTCTGTGTAGTATATGGGAGACATCATAGCAGCTATATTGTATCTGCCAACTCCAGTACAACTAAAGATTGAAGATTGAGCATGTGGAGAGGAAAGCTGGCGAAAAATGCCATCAAAAAGTTATTTTATCGTCACAAATAGTGCTATACACACACAAGACAAATTATCGTTACGCAGCATCTGTAAGCTCAGAAACGCTTTTATCACATAATAATAGATGTCCATGCTTCCATGACTAAGACTGGGAGATTTAGTCCTTTATGGCCAAGAGCTGGGTTCTTATCGTAATGTTATCCAGAGGGGATTTGATAAGTAAAATTCTGTACATCCAATTAAGGTTTGTCTCTCCAGCTTGGGTTTTAAGGGTGCACATACACTTTAAAGGGGTTGTCTCATTACATTGATTCATCTTACCTCAGTCCTGTTTCCTTGGTTTCATTTTGAATTCAGGGGCGTGTTTACTGGCTGTCACTAGGCTGCAGTAGAAGCCAGGTCTGTAGCTATAGCAACCAGTGCTGGCAGCCTATCAGGAGAGATCAAACAGGTCTGTAGCTATAGTCACCTGAGGAGCTGATGCAGTCCATACAAGAGGGGATATCTAGGAATAGGTAGAACACTGTTAGTGGACATATATGGGAAAGGGATTAGTTTTTGCAAGATCTTTAACATAAAAAGCAATCCTTGTAGTGAGACAACCCCTTTAAGAATTAAGACATGTAACACACATACATGGTGTAGTACTATGCACTACAAACAAGGTACATTGTGTTCTTTGCCTGTGTTATTAGTAAATTTATAGGAAGCAGTAAAATTCTATCCCGGGTGGTAAGTAATGCATCTTAAAAGTGTTTTCTTGTTGCAGAAAAAGCTCTTCAGCAGGTCAGGGGAGTGGTAAAATAAAAAAAAAGAAAATTATCCTTTTAAATTCACTCCGTTCCAGTGCCGCCATCAGACCTGGTATGTTTGCTAGCGATGTCAAATATAATGGTCACGTGATGCCGCAGCCAATCTCAGGTCTCAGTGGTCAAGTGCCGTATATCCAGGCAGAGACTGCTACAGCCCTTGAATAGCTGCAGGGTCACATGAACAGTGATCTTGACATTATCGGCAGCAGCGATGCTGGAACAGATTGGGTTTAAAAGGTGAGGGTTTTTTTTTTTATCTGCTTTACAACCTCTTCGACCAGCTGTCGAGCTTTTTATAAAAATGTAAAACCCCTTTAACGCAAATCTGTATCATGTTTAAGGACATTTAAAACAATCAAGCCAGAAGACAAATATTGAAGGTGGAGGAGGAAACTATGTAGCTGCTAATGAGATTCTACAGGACTTTCAAGAGTATCTATCACCACCACACAAACACAATAATGTATAGTAGATGAAAATACGTGGCAGTAGCAAATCAGTTGATTTCCCGCGGGATTAGAGGGAAACAGGTTTTACTTTCACTTTGTCAGGCAGGGATCACAATCTGGTAAGATTCCTTCTGTGGGTGTTACCAACTGTGGAGGGGGAGCGAAGGGCATAGCTGCTTGCACAGAGTTACGCTGAGTCACTCACTGTACAGATACTGCAGGCAGAGCTCACTGAGGACATAGTGTAACTGAATTTACCTGTAGACTCCATACTCCGACCACATATTACACTCCTGCTAGATAGGAGCACAGAGCTTCTCAGTGTACAGAAGATGCAGACTTAGGCAATGTTCACACGGCTTGTACACACCGTAATTGCGGGGATGGATTTCGCAGGCAATTACAGCGTGTGTACGGGGTGGGGGCGGCAGCTCCCCGGCCCCATAGACAGCCATTATTCACAGCGCGTATCCCGCCGGGATAATGTGCATGTCACTTTCTCCCTGCTCGGCGTATTCGCTGAGCGGGGAGGGGAGACGGAATCCATAGTTCTTTATGAGAACTGTGGATTACCGTAATGAATGGGACGGATTTCAACCGTATTGCAGCGCAAATACGGCGCGCAATACGGCTGAAATCCGTCCCAGAATAAGCCGTGTGAACGAGCCCTTACAGGCTCTCCCCGCACAGAAGCAGGAAGTTTCACAGAGATTTTAACATAATGATCCACTATACCATGAGAAGCCCAACTTTAGTTCTGTCTTAAAAGGCCAGCTTTTTTTTTTTTTACTGAATTGCAGGTTGAATGCTTTCATTTTTTAATTAAACGTATTTGAGAAAGTGTTTTTGTTTTGGTCTTCTATTACTTCATTACTTCAGGGTTCTTTCGAGGTGATAGGTCCTCTTTAAGATTGATAGGCCACTAAAGGAGTATTCTTACCACATTGTTTGGCTTTAAACATGTAGGCAAAGGTAAATAAAGACTTTTACCAAATACATTGCTATTCTTATTTTGGGCTACAGCAGTTCTCATCTCCTGCCTGTTTACAGGTTTCCCTGTTCTAGCAGCCCTGATGGGATGGCGATGTCACTCCCTGCTGTGTCTTATTAGCAGAACTGGAGCTTGTTTATCTTTTTTACTGATAAATTTTAATCCTATAGGGCTCTCTAGCCTGCTGTCCTGCTGTTAAAACACCTCCATCACCAATGTCCCCCTAACAGGAATAGCAGAGCTGAAATGTCATTACTGTCAAACTGCCCACCACTGAACAGAAGTGAGAGCCTGAAGCTGACTGTAAAGAGCAGGCTCTGGGAAAACAGCCAGATGAGAGAACACCTTTAACTCCTTAATGACTGCCCACCGACTTTTGACGGCTGGTGCAGGTCGTTCGTCTGCAGCGACGTCTTTTGGGGTCGCTGCAAACATCGGAGTTTACAGCTCCGGGCACCGCAACTGCGCTGAGATCGGGGCTGTACTACACAGCCCTGAACCCAGAGCATCTCCTGCGAGCACTGGGGAGCGGGGGAAGCCCCGCACCCTGGTGCTTTAACCCTTTGATTGCCGCGGATCATCACAGCAGCGCAATCAAAGGTTTCCCTGCTCTGTCGGGTGATCGGAACACCCGGAACAGCTGCACGGTCAGCCTGGGGACCCAGTAGCCCCAGGGCTGTCTGTGTAATAAGCCAGTGACCAGGACAGACTGTGTGCTGCCCTGACTGCTGCCTGTGTCAGACTGACAAAGATTATAATGTATTAGCATATATGAATATGCTACTACATTACTAAGTGTTTAAAAAAAGTAACACAGTTCTCCCTTCATGGGATTAAAAAATAAAGTAAAAAACATAAACAGTATAAAAAAAAATAATAATAAAATAAAAATAAATATTTAATAAAAAATAATTGTGCATATATTACACACAAAAAAAAACATATTAGATATCCACTCGACCATAATAATCCGTAGAATTAATCTAACAAGTTATTAAGTGTGAAATGTGAAAGGTGTAAAAAAAAATTCTGCAATTATTTATAAGTGAACTTAAATTATTCCCCTCTATAGGACAACTGCGTCATTGAAAAAATAAAAAAAAAAGTTACAACTGTTGAAATGCAAGGAGGCAAAACTAAAAAATGTTCTGGTAAAAAACTACTTTTCAGGAGAACGGCTTAAGGCAGGGGTGTCAAAATGCCAGCCCTCCAGCTGTTGGGAAACTACAACCATCATGCCCACTGTTATAGATTATACAATGCATGATGGGAGTTGTAGTTTCCCAACAGCTGGAGGGCCGGCAGTTTGACACCTGTGGCTTAAGGGGTTAAAATCTGATCAGGATAGACAAAAGTTCCTGACACCCTTGTGATCAGCTGCTGGACGGGGCTAGTTCACATGTTCATATGTTCACGGCTCTGCCCTGTACCGCAGCTCATTCCCACAAAAGTGTTGGCACCGTTTTTACAAAAGACCATTCTTTTTCGATTTTGGATAATCAAGTAACAGGCCACATTACTTATAGATCAGCGAAGAAGACTAAATAAATTTAGTGAGTTATTACAAGCTGGAATCACAGCAGTCGGCCCTGCACCCATATGCTCCTTTTGGGAATCAGGATAGACTGTCACGCAGTGTGACACATGAAAATGCTCCGGCAATGCAAGAAAAACTACATTGACGTAAGGGTAGCATTAGCAATCTGATGGTTCCTGGCTCGACATCTCCCAATGACAGATGAATGGCTCGGTTGTGAAATCTTACTCTTTTTATTAACATATTTTGCAATCCTGCTCACAAACCACATCCGCAGCTGCCCTCAGTCATTAGAGGAAATGCAGAATAGTCTAAAAGTGCTGCATAAACACTATTGAAACGCATTTGTATTGAACCTGCGCCTTTTGAAGCTACAGTGCAGATAGATGACCTCATTTTGTAGTTGCAGCGTCTTACTGCAATGGGTGACAAACATTAAACCAATCAAATTTCTAAATTTTAAGCTGATATTACAACAAGACAAAAATCCATATGAATTATTCTGATGTTGGAAGTCTTTCACTGTTGCCATTTAAAGGAGTTGTCTCACTACAAAGATTAGTTTTCAACATGTAGGGAACAGTAAATGAAGACTTTCTAAGGATATTGAGTTGTTTATTTTGCTTTGTTGAGGAGACCAGAGAGCTTTTATCTGCTAAGAGTGCACACAGGTTTCTCTGGTTACCTTCCTGCTCTCCCCTTCTCTTTCTGCTGTTTATCTTATCTGATAACAAGGAGTGACGTCACCACAGGTCGGCACACAGAACTGCAGGCTGCTTGAGAACAGAGTGTGTTATCTCTAACCTTCAAAGGAGACTAATTACTTTTGATTGCTTATTTTGAATGCTGAATCTTTCCGCTCTATAGATAAGATTTCCTGCTCTCATGTCAGTGCAATCAGAAAGGCTGTGAATATGAAGCTGATATGCTAATCATTGTTATAGAACCACCCACAGCCTAGCCAGGAAAACTAGAAAGCATGAATCTGAAGCCATTTTTAGCTCTGTGAAACAACACGGTGAAGCAACCCCTTTAACCATTCAGTGCTTTGATGACGTTCTCTACACCATAGATCTAAAACTCCACCCACGGTACAAGAAAGGGGCGTTCCGGGATCTAACAATGCTTGTTTGTCCATTGGGACATAGGAATAACAGCTTAAACCAAAAAAAAACAATTAAAACCTACACTTTTATTAAATTCACATAAAACACTGATCTACAAACCCTAAACCCCCTTTTTTCTGATAATAGAACAAACTACCCAAACCTACTAAACAAGGAGGCAAGGTGTAATAATGCACAATAAATCTCTTTTTAACAATATCGTTACTTACGTTACTGATGATCCTTGAGAATTTCAAATGATGAAAAAATGTCCTAAAGGGATAAAAAAACTATAATTTAATATCCAAGAGGACCCAAATAAACAGTTTATCCCTGCACAAACATTTAACTTGACCATAAAAGAGGGTACTTATGGGGTCATCGCCCTGATGAGGGCGACCCCAATATAGTAATATCTAACCCTATTAGTTACCCTAATTATCCCTAAATCGGGGAACTAAATAAGTCAATAAAGCATATATTCGGACTGGTAATATTTTTCTTTATGGTTGACTTTGCAGTAGGGGCAGTGGAGAAAACCCCTGTTTTCAGTCCGTTCCTGTGCCATGATTGGAAGTATTTAATCTATAGCAGTCTAAGTTATTTCTAAATTACAGTGAAGTGGTCATCCGTGTGTGATAGAGCCAAAGGACGTCCAAATAAGAGGACCCAAATAAATTATCCCTGCACAAACCCTTAACTGACCCGAAAGGAGGGTACTTATGGGTCATCGCCCTGATGAGGGCGGCCCCAATATAGTAATATCTAACCCTCTTAGTTACCCTAGTTATCCCTAAATCGGGGAACTAAATAAGTCAATATCTTAAAAGTAGGTTTTAGGTACAAAAAAAAAAATCCTAATTAGTTTCCGACGCATTTCCCCTCTTCAAAATCGTTCATCAAGGGAATGAGGATGATAGACAATACGCCATGATGATGGAGCCTCAATGCTTGTTGGTCCATTGGGACATGAGTAAAAATAGAAGAACAAACTTATACTTATCTCCCAGCTGCAGGTACATTCTTCGCCACTAAAGCAGTGAACGGTCTTCATTCACATGACACCTCCATCCAATTACAGGCCACAGAGGTCACATGCATGTAACACTGTGGCCTGTGATTGACGGCACTTGTCACGTGAACAATGAACATTCACTGGCTACTTCCGGGATGAACGCACAATCATCCGGGACTGACGGAGTCACTGAGCCATGTAGATCAATACACTAATCAGTACCATGGTCTGTTTTCCAGAGCTGTAAGAAAAATTCTACATAGGGCCCGACAGCTGGTGGACTCCAAGAAGGAAGACGGATTCACCGCACTGCATCTGGCCACACTCAACAACCACCAAGAAGTTGTGGACATCTTGATTAAAGAGGCAAGGCACATTACCATGGCTATTTGTAAGGATGTGGTTCATATTGATGTTTCTGTGGGCAGGTTTCTTCTATGATGTGTTGGTAAGACTTGGTACAATAGATTTCAATGATTGTGGCATTTGGGATCTTCTCTGATCTCAAGAACAAGGAAGTCCCAAATGCTTGTTTTAGTTTGCATGCAATGGGAACCTACAAGAGCAGGAGCCACAGATCCTCCACTAACCTGGTCTTCCAAATGGAGGAATCCAATCATACACCTACAAAGTTGCTGAAACATCACTTTGAAATATAGTACATGTACCAACAGCAGGGCCGTTCCTAGGCTAAATTTCACTCAGGGCAAGGTGAAGAAATTTCGCCCCCCACCCCCTCCATGCAACATAATGTGCCATAATGAAACACAGTGCATCACCATCAACCAATGCCAAAATATACAGAAAGCTTTACCACAATGTGCTACATATAAAATTACTAGATAATAGTCATACAGTTACCAAATAACACTGCATAACAACCAACCCAAATCCCAAGACAACTAAGACCACATATCACCAGCACACAGTGACCGAATAATACTACCACACCATGACCACATATCACCACATAGTGACCAAATACAGCAACACCGTGACCACATATCACCAGCACATAGTGACTGAATAATACAAACTGACCATTACTGAATACAAACCATTATACTACAACTAATATTACCCCCATACAGTGACCATACAATGATGGATACCCGCTGTACACAGGCTCTGCAGACATATAAATGATTACAGTAAAGTTATATCTAGTGACTCACAGGAGACGTCTCTGAAGAGTTGTTCTCTTTCTCTTCTTCTTCTCCATCTGTCCCAGACACCATGACGACTACTCCCGACTCTTCACTGTAAAATTTACAAAACAAATATCTTAAGACTCCTCACTTTATCAGCACTTTCCAACCAATTCCTATCTCTATAC
Source organism: Phyllomedusa bahiana (assembly GCA_025379985.1). Classification (NCBI taxonomy): domain Eukaryota; kingdom Metazoa; phylum Chordata; class Amphibia; order Anura; family Hylidae; genus Phyllomedusa; species Phyllomedusa bahiana. Next base: position 42,251 of record JAODAL010007816.1, on the reverse strand, counting down.
AAACTCCCCATCTATAGCATCTCATATGGTAGCCATGTAATAGCCCCTGTAGCCATGTAGTAGCCCCCTATAGCCAGTGTAGCCCCTGTAGCCAGTTGATGCCCCCTGTAGCCAGTTGATGCCCCCCTGTAGCCAGTGATGCCCCCTGTAGCCAGTTGATCCCCCCCTTGTAGCCAGTTGATGCCCCTTGTAGCCAGTTGATGCCCCCTTGTAGCCAGTAGATGCCCCCCTTGTAGCCAGTAGATTGCCCCCATTGTAGCCAGTGTGCCCCCTTGTAGCCAGTGTGCCCCCATTGTAGCCAGTGATGCCTCCCTTGTAGCCAGTGTGCCCCCCTTGTAGCCAATGTGCCCCCCTGTAGCCAGTAGATGCCCCTGTAAGTAATTCTAAAATAACAAAAGAGTACTCACCTCAGTCCTCGCGTCCGGGTCCGGAGCTGCTCAGCAGTGGGAGCTGCTCAGCAGTGGGAGCTGCTGAGCGGTGTAAGCAGCGTGACTTTCATCACGCTGCTTACACTGTCACGCAGCTCCCAGGGATCTCTCGGCGGCAGCTCTGCCGCTGAGGGGACACAGCGTCGCAGGGGGCCCGGTGAAAGCTGTGCGCCCCCTGTGATGATGATACAGGGGAGGAGTCAGGACGGGAACGATCCGTCCCGCCTCCTCCTTGTACCGGCAGCTGCTGGCTCTGTGCGACTGTTATAAAACAGTCGCGCAGAGTCAGGAGCGCTCCTCCGGGCGGGGCGGCCGCGGCGCCCCCCTCGGGTGAGCGGAGCCTCGGCGCCCCGGGCGACCGCCTGCCCCGCCCGCCCCTAGGAACGGCCCTGACCAACAGGTCTCAGATCTGATGCATCAAGTATCTCGAGTGGTTCTCTTCTACTACAGTATTCTCTTTAATATGAGTTCATTGGCTTCTTTTATGATGGACTGTAAGGCCGTGTTCACACGGCTTATTTCGCCGCGGATTGGCAGTACGGCTCCAATCCGCGGAGTAATTACGGTAATCCACTGTTCTCATAGAGAACAGTGGATTTCGTCGCTCCTACCCGCTCGGCGAATTCGCCGGGCGGGGAGAAAGTGACATGCACATTATCCAGGCGCAATACGCGCCGTGGATAATAGAAGTTTATGGGGCCGGCGGGCCGCGCCCCCGCATCCGCCCCTTATTAAGCCGAATTGCGAGCGCAATCCGGCTCACAAATCCAGCGTGAATAAGCCGTGTGAACGGGGCCTAAGGCTACATTTATGCTTAATCTTGCATTATGGGAAAAATTGAGAAAGCTCTCGGGTCATATGTAAAACTTCTCCATATGCTTACAAAATAGAGAATAATTCAACGGCACGTGTTCCTTAGCATTTATTAAAATTTAGGTACATCTGGGTGGAGGTGAAAAATACAGGCAATGGACGTTTCACACTGGCTGTCCTTCGTCAAGGCCTCAAAAGCTATCTATAGGTTCCCATCTTCCTAGGCCAAGGTCCAAATAAAGTCCTTTTGGCCTTCTTCAGGTCAATATTAGCCAATCAACTGCAGTATGAATAGACTGCTCTATTCCAAGCAGACGCAAGTATTATAAAAGGAATCTATACTGCACAGTATACACTACTCCCAAAAAGTCAGGGATATTTGGCTTTTGGTTGAAATTTCAGGATGGACATAAAATTTCTTGAAAAAGTTTTTAAATGAAGAAAATGAGACCATCTCTTATCTTTAGATTGCACATATCCAACTGTTCAATGTTTCAATACTTTTCACACAACTTGCTGATCTCTAACAAGGAGCTTAAAGGCAAAATTTACAACAGGTGTTTCATCCCTGAATGGTCCAATAAATTTAGGGGATCAATTTGAATTGGGATTTAAACAATTTGACATCATGAGGCCAAGACAGCACCTTACAATTCATCAACAGTACCTCGCCATGTAAACAGTTATGAATGGTCTGACATGACACTTAGGGCCACATGTATGAAACTGTTTAGGTCTAAAACTCACTCTTTTGCCCATAGTAATCTATGGGCAAAAAAGTGAGTTTTAGAGCTAAGCAGGTTCATACATGTGGCCCTTGGTGCCTCTCACCTCCCTTAAACCTGCTTGGAGCTGTCCGGCACTCATCATCCGGTTCTGCAGGGCATTGTCTACAATAAAGACGTCCTATTTTTACCCTTCTGTGACTCCTCCAGTCTCTCTGTATTTCTGTTGCAACCTGCTGATGCCCTAAATTTATTGGGTAATTCAGGGATCAAACACCTGTTGTGAATTTTTCCATTAAGCTCCTTGTTAGGCCTCGTTCACACGGCTTATTTGGGCGCGGATTGGAGCCGTACTGCGCGCCGTGTTTGCGCTGCAGTACGGCTCCAATCCGTCTCAGTAACTACGGTAATCCACAGTTCTCATAGAGAGTTATGGATTCCGTCTCTCCTACCAGCTCGGCGAATCCGCCGGGCGGGGAGAAAGTGACATGCACATTATTTACGGCGCGTACGTGCCGTAGATAATGACGGTCTATGGGGGCGGTGAGCTGCCGGCCCCTCGCCCCGCCCTGCTGCACAGCTGCCGGCGTAATTGCAATAAGCCTTGTGAACCAGGCCTTAGAGATCAGCAAGTTGTGCAAAAAGTACTAAAAAAACTGAACCGTTGGACAAGTGCATCTAAAGCGAAGAGATGGTCTCATTTAGTTCATTTAAAAAAATGTTCAAGAAATGTTATGTTCATCCTGAAATTTCAACCAAAAGCCAAATATCCCTAACTTTTTATGAGTATATATTTGATTTATCTTTTTTCAGAGTCGGAGCCTATCAGTGACAAATTGAATTGGTGTACACAGTGCCATGTGTTGGAGATATACAAGGGTAGATCCTTCAGCCATACAACGGATACTGCAAAATGCAGTTTGTAAACACCTAAACTCTATTTAGCAATCTGAGCAATTTATTTCCCTCTCAATGACAGACACTACAGCGAATACCCAATGCACCCATTGTAATTAACAGTGTCCTTCGGACTCTGTGGGTGACGGTTGTGAACGGATCCCATGGCTTCAGTTTTTTTCACCTCTGTGACCGAGGTTTCGTACAGAATCTTCGATGCAGATGTGAACCAAGCCTTAAAGGGGTTGTCTCATTCAGGGCTGTGGAGTCGGCAAGCCGAACCCCCGACTCCTCAATTTCCCAAACCTCCGACTCCCGACTCCTGACTCCGACTCCGACTCCTGACTCCCTCATACACGGAGCTTGTTTAAGTGATAACCTGACTGTAGTAAATTGGTTACATCAGGCTGTTTATCACCTTATGATAAAATAATCAAGCTATTTAGGTAGAACAGACACTGACAAGCTAAAGGGTAACAATGTTTTGATCTTTTGAACACTTGTGGATAGAGTTGAAGACAAAGCTGTATTTGTATCCAAGTCCAGTCTCCAACATTAGGAATGTGTAGACCTAGGATCAGATTTTGGTCAAGATGTGCTTGAATCTGATCCAGGGCCCAGAAGGATTCAGGCAGTATTGAAAACCAAAGGTGGATTTCCCAAATACTAACAAAATAATAAAAAATTAACACTTTGATTTTTAGGAGCAAAACAGTAACAATGCAGTTACAGGAAAGAATCTGCAGAACTAAGCAGATGCTAAATACTTGCAAGTCAAATTTATGTATAAGATAGGTAAGATGACTGTATATAAAATTACAGTAGCCTTATGTACAAGGAGGGTGAGATATGGAGCCTGAAAGTCACAAGTTCAAAACATTGTTACCATTTTGCTTGTCAGTGTAAAATATATTTATTGGATATGACTTTAGAACACAAAAAAATTGTAAATATGCAAAACACTGCAGGAAACATTTGTGGAGTCTCTGAATTTGTTCTGATAAATAGTATCGCCTCCATCAATCCTGCATACATGACCTCACATCTATAACGTCCTTTCATTTTTCTCAGCTAGTGGACCTTTCTACAACTAACGTTGAGATTGGTGAACAAGGTGCCTAAAGGGGAATTTCCATTCAGGGTATAAGGAATGCCCCACTCCTAAATTCAAACTGACTGATTTGAGACTCTTCTACTCCTTCTGAGACAGGAGCAATGTTTAAATGATAATGACTGTAGTAAATTTTACTCAGGCCGTTTGTGCTCCATTCATAAATTACAACTATCATGTATTAGACTAAGATAGACAGTACACGGCCGACAAAAATTTTATCTTTGACATCTTTGTGGAATAAGTGAAACTAAAGTATTTTTCCGAGTCCAGTCGTCCACTTTATGAATGATCTGACTGCGTCCGAAAATTGGTCAACTACTGAATCGATCCACACCCCAAAGGTTCACTAGTATGATTCCCAAATTTTATGCTAAATACTAAAAAAAACAAAATTAACCTTTGATATTTATGTGCCATTAACATGTCCAAACTAAACCTAGAAAAATACTTCCCTCTTTAGGGTATTAGCAAATGCTTAAAAAATACAGTAGCCTTTTAAAGGGGCTACAGGAGCCTGATGTCACAAGTTCACTTGTTACCTTTTGTTTAGTAGTGTAAAATATATTATGGATAACGTTAAACTTCAAAAATGTAAATAGCAAAAACACGCAGGAACGATATTGATGTACTGAACCCAACCTGCTTTAAATGTGAGCCTATAACCATCTAAGGTAATGTTCACACCTCGCCCTCAGTGTTTTCCATATGAAAGTCTAAATATTGGGTCCGTAAGTTGGACCCAAACATCTCTACAATGTCAGGGTATAAATGTGCCTAGTCAATAGTTTATAAAATCATCTACTTCAACAGTGAATGGCGATGTGTGTTACATGCGTCTTTCTGATGCGTCTTTAGGGTCCGTTCAAAGAATTGTCACGTCAATTCTTGATCCGAAAGACTCAGCAGACGCCCTATTTAAAACTATAGTGTGCGATCCTGCTGCAGCCAAAACGTATCCAAACACGCACCTGCATGTTGGATGTGTTTTGGATACGATTTACATAGCGCTTTTATATGCAGTTTTCGGATCAAAAACGGATCCAACACGCCGTGTGAACATACCCTAACATTGCTGTTCATACATTGTAGCTCTTTTTTACGTGTTTTGCTGTTTCACGTTTCAGGGTCGCTGCGATGTCAATCTCAGGAACAACAGAAACCAAACGCCCCTGCATCTGGCTGTAACACATGGGCACATCAATCTGGTGCAGCTGCTGGTATCAGAAGGGGCAAATGTGAATGCAGAGGATGAAGATGGTGACACGCCAATGCACATAGTACTCGTCCAGCAGCACCTCTCATGCTTGGAACCGGGGGGCAATGGTTCTTCTACTCTTGCCAAGGTAGGGCGATAACTGTGCATTTGCAATAAAAGAATAGGGCTTTACAACAACGTTTGGTAAGAAAAGTTGAAAATGAGAGAATAAAATTGTAAGCATTGCACAAATTCCAACCATGTCAGAAATCTAACACTTAATGCAACTTTTTTTCACTATAGATAAACATTGAGGTTCAACAAAAATGTAAAGGTAATACAGCTGCGTTACCGTGACTCATAGGTGCCCAAATGTTGCCCTGAAGTACTAAATAGACTGATACGTGAGTGATTAAGTGAGGCTTTTCGTGTATGGAGGACCTCATGCGCACTGCAAAATTGATATATACAGTGGTCCCTGAAGTCACAGTGGCATCAGGATACATTATTTCCTACATACAATGATCTTTCACACTCACTGTACAATGTCCCAGACACTGCTGATCTGCAGCTCATGTGATTGATGGAAGATCCAACCTATTATCATGAAAATTTTACTTGAAAAACCTCTATATTAGTGGAGTGTATGCAAGGATTGGCAGTCTAGTAGCGCCTCTATACAGTATAGTGTGGTACTAAATGTCCTGTACTGCTCTTACATGTATTAGTGAGGTGCATGCAGTGATTGGCAGTCTAGTAGCGCCTCTATACAGTATAGTGTGGTACTAAATGTCCTGTACTGCTCTTACATGTATTAGTGAGGTGCATGCAGTGATTGGCAGTCTCATAGCACCTCTCTACAGTACAGTATAGTGTGGTACTAAATGTCCTGTAATGCTGTTACATGTAATAGTGAGGTTTACTGTAGAGAGGCGCTACTAGACCACCAATCACTGCATAAAGTGCGGTACAACATTTCTTGTACTGCTCTTACATGTATTAGTGAGGTGCATGCAGTGATTGGCAGTCTCATAGCACCTCTCTACAGTACAGTGAGGTACGACATGTCATGTACTGCTCTTACATGTATTAGTGAGGAGCATATAGTGATTGGTGGTCTATAGAACCTCTCTACAGTACAGTACAGTACGGTACTACATGTCCTGTACTGCTCTTACATGTGCCAAGATGAGCTTCTCCTCTGGGCACCAGGTGAGGGGGCAACATTTTCTTCTTTTGTCATACATAGTGTATAAAGTACATGACCCCAAGAAACTCCTGTCCTCATCAAAGAAAGTAATTTCCAGCAGCTCTTTCTGATATTATATGTAAGGACAGACTTTACCTGTATTTATTATCTGCGCAGTCATCTTTAATCTTCATTTTGTTCGTCCCTGAACCAATTAGTATTGTGTGTTGAGGGATGACTATAGATAATAGTGTAGCACCAATGCTTTGCGTGATTAAAGGGAATCATTTTCAGTACAGTATTAAAAACATTTAAAGAATACTTACCAGGAGCCGCCACAGCTAGGATAGGGGGATGCATACAGTACTGCTTTCTGCATGGACAACTCAGCCACCATTGTGAGTACTGTCCGTAAACAAAAATACTTTTTTGGCCCTTTTTAAAAAAAATATAGATATATATTGTCATTTTTACATACAAATTTTCAGCAAAAGGCTCCTACATTTCCTCAGTTCCTATCTTTCTGCTGCTCGGTTCCCTTTGTTACTAAGTCCTTCTAGTTTACTCCCAATAAAATATAACCAGGTGTTCATCTCTGTACATAACAAAATACTTTGAGACCTCGTTCACTATTTTAGACAAAAGAATGTCTAACTGCCACAGACTTTCGAACGTGATCTCAAAATCGGGCAGTCCTATCATATCTTTACCTCTCAATCGAGCCAATCAGGCCTCCCACCGGGTCACCCGACCTCCATTATTCAGAGAGAAAAAATAAAAAAACACCCAACCTGCAAAGCTGCCCTTCTTATGACAGCCTGTGAGAGTGGGCGGGGACAGAAACCCAAAATAGAAGCACCCCTTCCTTTCCATACTAGGTTAAAATCAATGTACACCAAGTATCACGTATGTTTCTGCACACAAAAACATTTCTGAAAAAACGTATGCAAACCTGGGTGCCACCGGCAGGCTGCGGCACACATGTAATTGTACATGTACACACACAGACCGCCGCCAGCGGCACATTTCTGCAAAAAGGCAATACACTACGTGGAAATCCCTAAAGAAGCATTTATGCTATCTATCATACATGAAAAAACTTTGAGACTCTTGGTTCACATATTTTGATCAAAGGATGTTTTTTCAGAAATGTTTTTGTGTGCAGAAACATACGTTATACTTGGTGTACATTGATTTTAACCTAGATGGAAAGGAAGGGGTCCTCCATTTTGGGTTTCTGTCCCCACCCACTCTCACAGGCTGTCATAAGAAGGGCAGCTTGCAGGTTGGGTGTTTTTTTATTTTTTCTCTCTGAATAATGGAGGTCGGTTGACCCAGCGGGAGGAATGATTGGCTCTATTGAGAGGTAAAGATATGATAGGACTGCCCGATTTTGAGATCACGTTGAAAGTCGTTGGCAGCTTAAACATCTTTTGATCAAAATATGTGAACCGAGAGTCTCAAAGTTTTTTTCATGTATGATAGATAGCATAAATGCTTCTTTAGGGATTTCCACGTAGTGTATTACATCTCTGTACATATACACATATATTTGGTGCCCCCGCATCCATGTAACTCATGTAATAAAGAAACACATACATGATATTCAGTGAATGAAGACAAAATCGGAAGATATCATTACGGACTAGCTGCTCATCACCTTTTTATATTTCGTCTCCAGCTGCAGGCTACTGGTTTGCTTGGAAATACAGAACTAAATGTCGGTGCAGCAATTGCCTGCTTTTTGGCCCTGTCGGGTGCAGACATTAACTACGCCAATCACCGCGGGAAGTCACCTCTGGACCTGATCATTGATGGAAGGATAGCACACCTCGTGAAGAGCTTCTCTCAGAAATTCAGGTACGTTGCACAGAACCACATTAACCAAATGTTTCTCGACATAAACAGCAATTGTGCTGTGTGTTTTGTGATAGGCAAGAAGGATCTTAAATGATTAAAGGGGTTTTGCCACGAAGTAAAATTGATGTGGGAAGCTTGGAAATGAAATAATAAACATTGGGAAGCTTGGAAATGAAATAATAAACATTTTCACCATTCATTATTATTAAAAATTCTGCACTGTTTTTGTATTAGCTGCTCCCTTAGTGATCTTTAGCGTACAGCTCATCTCCAGGGGATACGACCAGGGCTGAGAGCTCCTCACTCCTGGTCAGACATGCTCAGACATCACCTCTCCTCTCCGGCAGCTACTGAGTGTTCAAACCCAGGTGCTGTCATTCTACTCCTGTCCTTTGTACTCCTTAGTAATTAGTGCAAATAAATAAAAAAAGAAAACCTCAATCAGGTCTGTGTATTGATAAAGAGAAAAAAAAATCACAGGTTTGGTTCCTGCAGGAATTTGAACCTAGAACCCTTGTGACTGGAGGCAAAAACTTTACCTCTCAGCTACAGACAATGATTTACATAAACAGAGCTTTCTTTGACTAGAGAGAGGAAAGGCCCGGTGATGTCATCCTGCTGGGTCACATGATATGCAATTCAAACAAATCACCCCCCCCCCTTTCTGAGCACACAGAGCTGAAGAGCTGGATACAGGACGTATGAGATGCGATCGTGGCAAAACCCCTTTAAAGGAGACCCCCCTCTAGTACTAGGCGGGGGCCATGTGTATTGATCTTTTACCCCTTTGCACATTTAATTCCAGCTTCTAACAAGTCTGTTCACCCTGTTTATGGAGAGTGGTAGAACATAGAAACTCTATGCAGGAGGTAAACTATTCTACAGTTTACAACCGGCCTTTCATCTTGCTTCTTTATGTTGGTTTCAGGGAACAGGCTGAAACAGACTCCTCCACCATCAACTGCAACCTCCGCCGGGTCCACACTACTCCCAACACAATGACCAACCTCAGCCTATCAAGTGCTACCACTCCTTCTGAATGCCTTGTGTGTTCAGAACTGGCCATGCTCATCAGCTTCTTCCCGTGTCAACACAGTATAGTATGTGAAGGTAAGAGGAGATGGCGGCATTTATTCTTTGTTCAGTTGTGCATTACTCTAGCCCGTTACAAAGCTTTAGCTCATTTACTTTCAGAGCATCCTGCATATATTGAACCTCTTAACTCAGGGGTGCACAGCATGCCTCTCGGGGGCCACATGCAGCCTCTAAAGAGTATTTATTTCTAATGCAATCGTGACAAATTCAGAAGCTATAACATAAAAATGTCTGATAGGTTTGAGACTCCAGAGAGGAAGAGATGATAGAAAGGAGGCTATAAATGTTCTCTCTAGTTATATTTCTGAAACGGACACTTCTGTATCTCCCAAAAACTTCATTGAAAATAGGCGTCTCCTATCCTCTTTCTGGAGAACCAAGCAAAGGACCCTCCATTCTGGCAGTCCCTAGAATGGAACCAAGGATATAGTGAATCTACGGCACACCAGTTGATGCAGAATTGTCGATTATTTATTGAAGCACATAGGGGCAGGTTTATCAATAGTGTTTTACTCTTAGGCTATGTTCACACGGCAGTAATTGCGGGACGTATTTCGGGCCGCAACAACGCCGCAGGGTGGGGGTCCGGCAGCCCGCCTGCCCCATAGACATTCATTATTCTCGGTGCGTATACACCGTGAATAATTGACATGTCACTTCTCTCCCCGCTCTGCGTATTGTGCAAGTGGGGAGAGGAGACGTAATCCATAGTTCTCTGAGAACTGTGGATTACCGTAATGACTGGGACGTATCTCGCCCCGTATTTCGCGCAGTACGGGGCGAGATACGTCCCATTTTAAGCCGTGTGAGTATAGCTTTAGTGTAAAGTTAGACTAGACAGTCTTACATTGCGCCACATGTATCATAGTGTTGATAAATCAGGTGCAGGTTAGAACTGTATAGTCTAAGTTTGTACAACAATTAAGTTGGCTTACTTTACGGCAGAAACTGTGACAAAATTCTGGTTTTTTGCTGCATTTAAGCCATGCACCCTTTCTTTGCGAAGCCACGCCCCTTTTCCGAGGCCATGCCCCCTTTGTCGAGCGAGGTGCAGAAGCGTCTGAAACTGTCTAAAACAAATTGAGTATTTGTTACATCCAACAAAGGGCGCTGTGGGCTTCTCAGCCCCTTTCCCATAATGCCTTGTGATTACAGATGCTTATTAGAGTGCGAAAAGGCAAAACAAATCTCTACACGCTGTTCGTTCGGTGCTCTCCTTAAGTTGAGATCTTCCCTTCCTGAGCCACTTGATGCCTCCCACACAGCCAGCTAGTATTGCTCTGATCTGCACTGATGAGGGACAAAAATCCCGAAACAGCGTTGTCTGCAGATGAGAGATACTGGCTTGGTTAAAATCCTTTTTGCTTTCTCAAGACCTAGTAGGTCAAAAGCAAATTGAGGTTTTGTTACATCCAACAGAGGGCGCTGTGGGCTTCTCAGCCCCTTTCCCATAATGCCTTGTGATATGCAGATGCTTAGTAGAGTGCGAAAAGGCAAAACCAATCTCTACACGCCGTTAGTTCGGTGCTCTCCTTAAGGAGAGATGTTTCCCTTCCTAAAACACACATAGTAAATGTGGCAAAATTCTGGCGCAAATGCCTTAATAAATCTGCCCCATAGTGTTCTCCAGTATAACTCACTTAAGTACAAGCACAATAGGCATAGGAGAAATCCAGAAGTGTCATGGACATGTCCATTCTTCTTTTTTTTCCACACCTCGGATTTCAAATCTGTGCTATAGTTCACAGGGTTGACTTCAGCAATGACTGCCCATTGAAATGAATGGCAATTAGATTAATATAGGATTCTAACCTGGAATGTGTCACAAAATCCGCAGCAAGTTCCATGTTAAAATCTTTCATATGAACATGCCCTAACAGAAAAAACTGTGCTCCAATCTAAGATGTATTCTTAGGCCTCGTTCACACGGCTATTTTGCCCGATTGGCGCCGTACTGCCGCGGATTTGCGCTCAGTACTGCCACCGTCGGAATACGGTACACTGCTCTCATAGAGAACAGTGGATCCGTCGCTCCTCACCCCGCCGAGAAAATACCACATTTTTACGGGCACGCCATAGAAATGTCTATGCCTGGAGGTCAAATCGCAGAGTTCCTTATCCTCTAGACATGCTCAAAACGTGCCTCCACCGGTACACCATCGCCCTTAATTAACGCGATTTTAGTGACGCACAAATCCTCGGAATAAGTCGTGTGAACACGGCCTTAAACAAATCGGCACAAAATCACATGATGTTTAATGGTAGACATTCACTTCTTCTGTATAATGTATCATCATTTTACAGTTTATAACTAAATATGCCTCAAAATCTGAATAACTGTGTGAATATGGCTCAGAGCTACAGTCACCATTCTGCTGCTTGCTGTGGGAAACAGTCGACAAGCCTGTTGACAGACAAACGCGGAAATGAGCTCCTACAATTGAGTATACATAGTATGTAGGGAATATATGGGAAGTACAAGAAGTCCCAAAATGAACTACAGCAAGGTTTGTGCAGACATTGAGCCAGCAATGATTGTGGGAGATGTGCAGAATTGTTAAAGGGGTTTTGCCAAGAAGTGAGTTCCTTACCTCTCATCTGCCCAGGAGAAAAGATAAACAAATCATGAACCCTACAGTGGTGAGAGGGAGGGGGTGAGCAGAGAGCGAGGAAGAAGGGAGAGTCTGCAATGTTTACTCAAATAATTACATTACAACCAGTGGATTCTCTATACAGCAGACAGACTCATACACTGCACTTTCTCCCCAGCCCCTTGCAAGCTCATTCATGTTCCCTATCATCAGATAAGAAGTGCAAACACGCAAGCGCGGCCAGATCAGCTCCTGTCAAGTGTCCTGGTCGTGTCTAATGTAAACTTTCAGGAAAATAAAGGGGGACTGAGCAATGCTGTAGCTCTCACAGGCTTCACTTTTTGTAATCACATATATTTAGAAAAGTGATTAATTAAATACCCATTTTGGAGGATCCCACGTCAACATTACATCGTGGCAAAACCCCTTTAATGCAGCTCTTGATTGATTATACAGACTATATTTTAGGATTAGTACAAGACACATAAAACAGTGCTATTTGATTTAAATTCTTCAACTTTTTATCCATATTAGTTCTGTATGAAAATTGTATAGACATATGCTCATTAAAGGGATACCACAATCGTACCTAAAGGGGTCATCCAAGGCTGCAGTATTGATAGCTTATCCTGACGATAGAAAGTCATTAACAGATCAGGGGGAATTCAGCTTCCGGGTCTCCTGCTGGTCATTTACCTGAAGAGGTTATGGAGTTCTCTGTTTACTTTCTAGTGGCTGTGTCTGGTTTTGTAGCTCATTACCATTCACTTTAAACAAGGGTATAAGCTGCAGTACCAGGCAAAGCCACTAACAGAACTATGGAGCTGTCCCTAGTCAACAGTGAAGGGGACTCGGTGCTCGCTGGAGTTGTACTCCACTGATCTGTTCTTGATGGTCTATGCCAAGGAAAAGCTGCCAATATTGTGGTCCAGGAATGCCCCTTTAAGCTACAGGAATTTACTTGAAAGGGATATTCTGAAAGTTGTAAACTTGTAATTTTTGTCTCGTTTGTACCTAATAGAATTTTTTTAGCTTATTTATGAATGGACACTGCCATTATTGGGAACCAATCAATATTTGCCATTGGATTTTCTATTGCAGAATGCTCCCGGAGAATGAAGAAATGTATAAAGTGTCAAGTATCAATCACTAAGAAGATTAGACAAGGTGCGGTACAATTATAACTTAACTTTTTTTGTTGCTTGTTTTTATATTTTTGACTGGAACAGACGTTGTATGGGGAGGCTTCAAGTGCTGCTGACAAACATGACGGGTCCTCCTAAGGGAATGAGATATCCCAACATTGGAAGAAGCCTTTGTGATTATCTGGTCCTTGTCTTTGCATACAGAGAATGGACCCTCAAAGCGCCAGCGTCCTCTAGGTGTATAAGAACGGCAAGATGGGTTGCCAATTTTAAGTGTCCAAAAAGCTTCTTTCTTTTATGGCCAGAATTTTAGCTATAAAGATTGTTAGTGTTCTGTATGCACAGAACAAGTATTACTGCAAACTATGAGAGCACGCCATGCCTGGAACCTCAGTACTAAACTGTCCTGAAGCCCTAGGTTATGGAAAATGCAAAGAAATATCTGGATATTTCTGTAAGGAATGTGTGTGAGTCAGTTTAGACTCCAGCTTTCACGTGGGGAGAGAAAACAAACATGATCCAGTCTCCTTGCGTACATATGAAGTATTTCATACATAGCCCAGGTTCATACCTGGGGGGAGGGTGTTGGTTATTACACTATCCAGTGTTCTGCTTTGGATTTGGGCATGTAACTTGTTTTTTTCCTTAAAGGGGTTGTCTCACTACAAGGATCGCTGCTTTTTATGCTTAAGATCTTGCAAAAACAAGTCACTTTGCAATATATGTCCATTACCAGTGTCCTACCTATTCCTAGATATCCCCTCTTGTATGGGCTGCATCAGCTCCTCAGGACACTATAGCTACAGACCTGTTTGAGTTCTCCTGATAGGCTGCCAGCACTGGTTGCTATAGCTACAGACCTGTTTGAGTTCTCCTGATAGGCTGCCAGCACTGGTCGCTATAGCTACAGACCTGGCTTCTACTGAAGCCTAGTAGAAGCCAGTAAACACGCCCCTGAATTCAAAGTGAAACCAAGAAAACAGAAGTGAGGTGAGATGAATCAATGTAGTGAGACAACCCCTTTAATTTACTGTTCATTTTAAATGTCTATGAATCAACTAACGTAGGTATCTTCTACCAACTACAGCCAAGCGGATTGCCATGTCTTGTATTTGGAATGTGCTTGATCCTAAAAGTGCCCATACTCTTTCAATAGCCGTCACTCCATTGCTTGTTTAGCTGACAGTTGTTCTTCCTAACCTCCCCTCCATATGTATGCATGCTCGTCTCGGCCTAGCACGCATGTGTTTTTAATGGAGAAGGCGAGGTAACCTTCAGCAGCAGCTTATCTCCTTTTCTCTCCTGACCTGTTCTGTCAGAGGAGAATTGAAAGGCCCTTGTACAACTTTTAAGAAAGGTTTCCATACAAGTGCCTGAACACAGAGTGTCCTGCTGCAGAGAACCATGATGTTCATCTGTAATCTGTGAAGAAAACTTGCATCAAGTGCTTCTCTTCCCCGCAGCATCACCACAGGTGAAATGAAGGATTACACTTTGTCCATGGAAATTTATAGACTGCTTATATAATACATGGAGATTTTGGGTCCACCAGAAGCAGGACTTAAACATCCTTGTATTGGCTAATGGGGTTCTGAACTAAAGAAACTCCTTTATTAACTGAAAGTGACCTAATGACAGGATTTTTTTTCCATAAAAAAAATATTCCTTTTAGAGGGATTTCCCCATCTCAGACATTTGTGGCGTATTGATAGAACATGGTGACTAATTGGGGGTCCCACCTCTGAGACCCGCACTTATTTTGAGAACAGGGCCCAAAAGTCTCAGTGCAAAATAAAGAATAGATTGTTCCTCTCATTTCATTGGGAGCTCTGAAGGCAGCCAAGAACACTGCAACCTTTGAGGGCCCATTCTCAAGATAGGTATGGGATCCACAACTATCAGACAATTATAGCACATCCTATCAATATGCCATAGTGTCTTGTGATGGGAACACCCCTTTGAGTACATGTACACTACCATTCAAAAGTTTGGAGTCACTTAGAAATTTCCTTTTTTTTGATAGAAAAGCAGTTTTTTTCATTGAAACTAACTTTAAGTGAATCAGAAATCCACTCTATACATTGTTAATGTGGTAAATGACTATTCTAGCTGCAAACGTCTGGTTGTTACTGCAATATCTACATAGGTGTATAGAGGCCCATTTCCAACAACCATCACTCCAGTGTTCTAATGGTACATTCTGTTTGCTGTGTAAGACAGCTATTGGATAATTTGAAAACCTTTGAAAGTCCTTGTGCAAGTATGTTAGCACAGCTGAAAACAGTTTTGCTGTATAGAGAAGCTATAAAACTGACCTTCCTTTGAGCTAGTTGAGAATCTGGAGCATTACATTTGTTGGTTCGATTAAACTCGCAAAATGGACAGAAAAAGAGAACTTTCATGTGAAACTCGACAGTCTATTCTTGTGCTGAGAGATAAAGGCTATTCCATGCGGGAAATTGCCAAGAAACTGAAGATTTCCTACAACGGTGTGTACTACTCCCTTCAGAGGAGAGCACAAACAGGCTCTAACCAGAGTAGAAAGAGAAGTGGAGGCCCCGCTGCACAACTGAGCAACAAGACAAGTACATTAGAGTCTCTAGTTTGAGAAATCGATGCCTCACAGGTCCCCAACTGGCAACTTCATTAAATAGTACCCGCTAAACGCCAGTGTTAATGTCTACAGTGAAGAGGATGCTGGCTTCAGGGCAGAGTGGCAAAGAAAAAGCCATATCTGGCTAATAAAAGGAAAAGATTAATATGGGCTAAAGAATACAGACATTGGACAGAGGAAGATTGGAAAAAAGTGTTATGGACAGACAAATCGAAGTTTGAGGTGTTTGGATCACACAGAAGAACATTTGTAAGATGCAGAACACCTGATAAGATGCTGGAAGACGTCTGACGCCATCTGTCAAGCATGGGGAGTCTGGATGGTCTGAGGTTGGTGCTGGTGGTGGTCATGTGATGGTCTGGGGTTGCTTTGGTGCTGGTGGAGGTCGTGTGATGGTCTGGGGTTGCTTTGGTGCTGGTGGAGGTCATGTGATGGTCTGGGGTTGCTTTGGTGCTGGTGGAGGTCGTGTGATGGTCTGGGTTGCTTTGGTGCTGGTGGAGGTCATGTGATGGTCTGGGGTGCTTTGGTGCTGGTAAAGGGGGAGATTTGTACAAGGTAAAAGGGATTTTGAATAAGGAAGGCTATCACTCCATTTTGCAACGCCATGCCATACCCTGTGGGGGGGGCGCTTGATTGGAGCCAATTCATCCTGCAACAGGACAATGACCCAAAGCCACCTCCAAATTATGCACGAACTATTTAGGGAGGAAGCAGGCAGCTGGTATTCTCTCTGTAAGGGAGTGGCCGGCGCAGTCCCCAGATCTCAACCCCATTGAGCTGTTGTGGGAGCAGCTTGACCGTATGGTACCAAAAAAGTGCCCATCAAGCCAATCCGACTTGTGGGAGGGGCTTCTGGAAGCATGGGGTGAAATTTCTCCAGATTATCTCAGCAAATTAACAGCTAGAAGGCAAAGGTCTGCAATGCCGGAATTGCTGTAAAGGGAGCGACTAAAGCAAAAGTAGAAAATTATTATTTCAAATATAAATCATTATTTCTAACCTTGTCAATGTCTGGACGATATTCTATTCATTTTGCAACTCATTTGATAAATAAAAGTATCAGGGAAAACACAAAATTGTCTGGGTGACCCCAAACTTTTGAACGGTAGTGTATGGTGGCAGCTATATTTGTTGATCAGTGTAATTCAGATTGTCTCAAAGCTTCAAACTGTGACTGTATAGAAACTAGATGTAGAAACATTAGACTGAGATCCTGTGTGGACCATAACTGGGTCCTTCTCTCCAAAAGCCCCATAGCATGGGTTCTATTTTTAGGATATACACTATTGTCAGTCGTATAACTGCCTTTCTTCTAGTATCTAGAAGGGGTGCAGAGGGGTTCGGGGAGCACTTTGAGAGTTCCAAGAATTTAGCTCGATTTCTCTACTAAGCATGCGTTTGCTTTTTTCTGTATTCTTTTGCAGACAGTACTGAAGTTGACAGTGTTCCCAGCTTAGAAGCATCAGATCAACGCAAGATGATGGAAGAGCTTCAAAACAGATATCGCCAAATGGAGGAAAGGATGACCTGCCCGATCTGCATCGACAGTCACATCAAGTTGGTGTTCCAGTGCGGGCATGGGTCCTGCACAGAGTGCAGTACATCCCTAACCTCTTGCCCTATTTGTAGGCAGGGCATCCGGGAGAGGATACAGCTATTTGTCTGATGTGGTGTGAGTGTTGCTCGATAACGGGGTCATCACTGTAGACCAAGAGGACAGAAAACTTGCCTGAGCTAAGCATGGTTGTGGAGACCCTCTCCCAGCGCAAGGGCTCTGCGGGGAGAGACCACCAACTTTGCTTGAGAAGAAGTGTGGCTGCTGTGTGTTTTTTGTAAACACTTATAAATTTAATCTATATCTGTCCACACTGGAAGGGCTATACTATAGCGCAGTCTTCCAGAGAAAATCTATTTTTCAGAGGGACAGAGGAGGCCAATTCCAAACACTCATTGTATTATAATATGTCATCACTGCCCATTCTTGACATGGTGTCTATATAGAAGTTATCATTGTTTTTGTTTCTGTAAAAAAAAGAACCTAAATCACAGCCTTCCAATACAAAAATGCTGCATTTCTTCCTTTTTCATACATGTTCAGAAGACATCACTAAGCAATACACTGGGTCAGTAACCCATGATTGGCCCGGGAAGTTTAGACTTGTGCGTTAGTAAGGTTGATGGGCCCATAGAAAGAAAAAAGTCCAGTTCAATGGGAATATATCAATGACCACTGAATACTGGTTTCCAACAGGAGTAGAACTGGTCTTAGATTGGGGGGCAGACAAGGTCATACTTAGACGTCATAACACCAGACTAGAGGAAGGAAGGAGGAGAGGTTGTGTCGTTCTCTTTAAGATCTGTTAACAGCAGTTGCACATTTTCCATTTTCAGACGATTGAGTTAGCAAATTGAAGTTCGCTCATTTTTGTGTACAATGTATGAAATGTGTATATTACTGAAATAAAAGCAGGCTTGTTAATATTATCAAATCCATGCTTGTTAGTCTCTTTCTGCTTCAGATGTTTCTAATGGTTGTCAAATATATTGCCTTGCTTCATATTAGGGCTAGGGCTACCTGTCATTTAGCTGCTCATCATCTACTTCTGCTGATCCTTTACAAGAACAAAAAATCTCCTTCTGTTGATTATATCACCACATAGCTGGCCATTCACTTCAGATAGCTGTCAGTAGAGCGCTCATTCAGCCAACACCTAGTCTTTCCAATTGCCAGATACACTTGGATGCTCAGCTGTTCTGAATGGGGACAGGACCAAACCGCTCCCAGACACTTTTGGTGGCAGCTTATCGTCACTGAGAATAATCGGATGCACGCTAAAATTCAACTGCCCCATCCTTACATCCCACAACATTTGCTGTTAAAAGGGTGGTCCCGTTACAAGAAATTCTCTTCGACGGCTGCTGGTTGCTAGGTGCGGTCCGGCCCTGCATTTGAATGAGGCGGGCGGCGCTTGCGCCGTCCCTTTCATTCACTTCTATGGAAGTTCTGAGTATAGCTGAGTGCTCGGCTATGCTCGGAACTCCCATTGAAATGCAGGGCTAGACTGCAGCTAGCAATGAACAGCTGGCGAAGAGAATTTCCCGTAACGGAACTACACCTTTATGGAAGATTCAGGAGGAATTAGGCTACGTTTACACAGCAACAACAAAATACTGGTCGGATTCAGTATTTTACACCCATTTTTGTCAAAGTTTTTTGCCACAATTTTCGGGCACCCCATTCAATTGAACTGTCGGTTTTGAAATCCGACCTCAGAAAATTCGAGCTGTATAGACTAATCAGATTTTCTATCGGATTCTGTCGAATTTTTGCGACTCCTAAACAGGACTGTGGAGTCGGGATTCATTTTGGTGGAGTTGGAGTCGTTATAAAATGGACCCACTCCCAAAATATATAATAAATTGGTCCAGTTAGTTCAATGCAATGCCAAGAGCAAGAGGAATTGAGTCTTGCCAGTGCTACTGCTCCCATATCTTCAGCCTCATGATGTGGATGAGGAGATTAATTTTGAAAAGTATTTGGATGAGCAGGCAAAGCGTTGCCGCAGGGGAAAAGATAACAGATTGAACATATTTCAGCAAAATTGTTTACTTGCTCTCAAAGAAGTAGAAGAGTTCATCAGACCTGACTGTGCCGAGGCAATTCCTTTATACCCTGAGATGGTTAGAGATGTTGCTCCTGTGGTTATTGCTTTGCCACCAACTCAAGTTAGTGTAGAGAGGCCGTTCTCTAGGCTGGAAATAATGAGATCAGATTTGAGGTCATCTATTGAGGATCTGATGGAGGTGGTTGTATTTCTCAATATAATTACTACACAAATGTTATTCAGTACGTTTCTGTTGAAAACTGTTTTTTTCCGCTTACTGCAGAGCGTTTTGCATATTTACAATTCATTAAAGTTTTTTGTATCCAATAAATTTTACAGTGAGAAGCAAAAGGTTAAAAGTGTTTTGAACTTTTGACTTTCAGGCTCCATATCTCGCCATCCACTATAGCTCTGAACGTGAGACCACCATCATTTTATAGACCATCATCTTGGCTATCCCGTAGCTAAATTTGACTTGCAACTATTTCGCAAATTCTTAGTTCTGCAGATTCTTGTCATTTAACCAGTAGTGGAACAATATTTTTCTTCTTCTATACTACAAATTACAAACTGTTCTCACATTCCCTAATAGCTCAGTGTGTTATTAGCTTGATTCCCAAGCAAAAGGTCATTAGTTTGAATCTAGGAGCAGCCATGAAGAAGATTTTCCAAGAAAAGAGAAACCGCATCATCCAGCCTCTCGGCCAAGAAAATTGCCAAACTGCATCATGTGAGGCCATGACAGCTGAGAGAATATGAAATGTCTGTCCATCAATTCAAAAGCCATGAGGTGGACGTCCAGGCAGAATATCGGAGTCAACAAGTCGGCTCATTAAAAGGTCGATCTGTTCTGGCATGACAGACACGGCAGTGGAGGTGGCACGCAGTCTTCGTAAGAGTGAGATCACAGGCGTCCATTCAAGCACAAAGCAACATGCATTACACAGGTCTGGAATGATGGCCCACTAAAAGGTGAATAAGCCTCGAACAGGTGATTTGAAGCAATGAGATGAAAGTCAAGGGACCGGGCCTGATGGGGGCAAATGGGTTTGGAAGAATCAAGGGAAAAGGAAGTTCACAGATCGAGAAATTGAAGA
Organism: Phyllomedusa bahiana; assembly: GCA_025379985.1. NCBI lineage: Eukaryota > Metazoa > Chordata > Amphibia > Anura > Hylidae > Phyllomedusa > Phyllomedusa bahiana. The sequence goes on along the minus strand of JAODAL010007816.1, from coordinate 21,883 downwards.
AACTATCAAGTTTGGTTTAAGAAGCTTGATGAAATAGGGTTGTTTCACAGCCAAATACTGGGCTGGGAAACAACCAAGTATACTTGACCAGGATCGATGGTGATCTCGGTGCTGAGCTATATGTGTCCTACAAGATGAGTTACTTCATATACTCCAATACTATGGGTGTGAAAAGGACAACAGAGTGTTTCAGCAGAACAATGACCCGAAGCGTACGTCGAGTTTGGCAAATAAATTATTCGATGATAAGGAAGTAGAGTTGCTGCATTGGCTTCCACAGTCCCCAGACCTCAACGCAATCGAATACTTGTGGGTAGAGTTGAAGAAAAAACTGTATTCGTACTCAAGTTAGTCTACCAGTATGCACCAACATTGGGAACGTGTAGAAGAGACCTGGGATCAGATTTTGGTCAAGAAATGCTTGAATCTGATCAAAAGCCCAGAATTATTCAGCCAGTGTTGAAAGCCAAAGGTGGATTTACAAAATCCTAAAAAAAAAAGTAAAAATTAACATTTTCATTTTCGGGAGCAAAACAGTAACAATGCAGTTACATGTCAGGAATCTGCAGAACTAAGCAGATGCTAAATAGTTGCAAGTCTAATTTATGTATAAGATAGCTCAAATGATTGTCTATAAGATGATGATAGTCTCATGATCAAAGCTGTACTGAATAGTGAGATATGGAGCCTGAAGGTTAAAAGTTCCACACATTGTTACCATTTTGCTTGTCAGTGTCTTATCTACCTAAATAGCTTGATTATTGTATCATAAGGTGATAAACAGCCTGATGTTACCATTTTACTACAGTAAAGTTATTACTTAAACATGCGCCGTGTATGAGGGAGTTGGAGTCAGAGTTTGGGAAATTGAGGAGTTGGAGTTGGAGCTTTGGCTTATCGACTCTACAGCCCTGCTTCTAAATACTAAGTCTGCCTTAAAAATCCGACTGTAAGCCAGTGCCATGTAGACGAGGCCTTACTGTCAAAAGAAAAAACTATGGCTAAGATCTAACTTTTATTCATCTTACTAAAAATATATCACTTCAAGTATCACATAATGCACCACCCAACATAGCAGTACAATAGAGCAAATGAAAAACCTAAGTACTGTTGTGGATGTAGATGGTACTGTCATTAAAAAATGGGCATACGGTTACTTGTACACGGAAGTTCTCGGGATGATTATTGGCAGATTTAAATCTCTGTCTTGGATGGACAAAAATCAAAGGTAGATGTCTATAGCCAGTTAGAATAAACACAGTGGCACACAGTGTATTGCCCTTTTTTGCAGTAGTGTGCCGCTGGCGGCGGTCTGTGTGTATCGAGTAATAATTACATGTGTGCCGCACCCTGCAGTGGCACCAGGTTTGCATTACGTTTTTTCAGAAATGTTTTTTGTGTGCACAAACATACGTTATACTTGGTGTACATTGATTTTAACCTATATGGGAGGAAGGGTCCTCCATTTTGGGTTTCTGTACCCGCCCACTCTCACAGGCTGTCATAAGAAGTGCAGCTTGCAAGTCTGGTGTGTTTCTTATATTTTTTCTCCTGTATAATGGAGGGTCGGTTTGACCCATATGAGAGGGCCGTGAATTGGCTCTATTGAGAGGTAAGGATGTGTAGGACTGCCCGATTTTGTGATCACGTGAAAGTCTGGGCATCTAAATATCTTTTGATCAAAATATGTGAACCAAGAGTCTCAAAGTTTTTTCATGTATGATAGATAGCATAAATGCTTCTTTAGGGATTTCCACGTAGTGTATTGCCCTGAATCAGATTCAAGCACATCTTGACCAAAATCTGATCCCAGGTCTCTTCTATACATTCCCAATGTTGGTGCAGACTGGACTTGGATACAAATACAGCTTTTTCTTCAACTCTACCCACAAGAGTTCAAAAGATCAAAACATTGTTACCCTTTAGCTTGTCAGTGTCTGTTCTACCTAAATAGCTTGATTATTGTATCATAAGGTGATAAACAGCCTGATGTTACCATTTTACTACAGTAAAGTTATCACTTAAACATGTGCCATGTATGAGGGAGTCGGAGGTTTGGGAAATTGAGGAGTCAGAGTCGGGGCTTTGGCTTGCCGACTCCACAGCCCTGTATAGCAACCAATCAGAGCTCAGCTTTTATTTCATATAGGGCTATGGAAAAATTAAAGCTGAGCTCCGATTAGTTGCTTTGGGCACCAAGGACAGTCTTCCTGCTGGACATTTTTAATACGTAAGGCCCACTGTCCCTATTAATTACCTAGTTATTCCCTAACAAAAATGGAGTAATCAAACCAAAAGGTTGATTACTCCATTTACTCCCGATGGCTTACCCTAAAAGGAGGACAAGGGGTGGGACATGTTGGGAGTTTAATTTTCTTGTGGAACTACAACTATTTTGTATTTGGCTGGTCCTATTACCTACGTAGGGTGTTTATAAGGTTTACTATGTTACTATGCTGTGTTACAGTTCCCTGTAGAGTAAATGGTATAAAGCACTGGAAAGTGAAATCTGTGAATTTACCCTCAGTGGTACCCCAGTCCCAGAAGTAAAATTGCCACCCATAGTAATATTATGACTTATGTTAGGAATATTCCATACTACTTTAAAGGGGATTTGCCACGAAGTAAAATTGACGTGGGAAACTTGCAAATTAAATAACAAACATTTTCACCATTCATCATTATTAAAAATCCTGCACCGTTTTTTTGTTTTAGCTGCTCCTTTAGTGATCCATTGTTTACAGCTCGTCTCCAGGGGATACGACCAGGGCTGAGAGCTCCTCACTCCTGGTCGCACATGCTCAGACATCACCTCTCCTCTCAGGCAGCTACTGAGTGTTCAAACCCCAGGTGCTGTCATTCTACTCCCGTCCTCTGTACTTTTTAGTAATTAGTCAAACAGTGCAAGTAAATAAAAAAGAAACCTCAATGAGGTCTGTGCATAGATAAAGAGAAAAAAAATCCACAGGTTTGGTTCCTGCAGGGATTTGAACCAAGGACCCTTGTGCCTGGAGGCAAAAACATTACCTCTCAGCTACTCACAGCTTTATACATAAACAGACCTTTCTTTGACTAGAGAGAGGAAAGGCCTGGTGATGTCATCCTGCTGGGTCACATGATAGGCAATTCAAACAAATAGCACACTCCCCCTTCTGAGCACACAGAGCTGAAGAGCTGGATGCAGGATGTATGAAATGATATCGTGGCAAAACCCCTTTAAGGAGTGAGGAGCCCTTTAGATTTAGAATTGAAACCGTGTGGGCTCATGTCTGCCCCCATACCGATGTACCAGCTTAAAGGGGCTTTGCCATAAACCAAAATCCTTTCCTGAGGCCAGTTCGTAGCTCAGCATAAGCCGGCCTCAGAGAACGGGGCGATGGATACGCTTGCACAGTTCTCCCCGTCTTACGAGCCGGAAGCCAAAATGAAACAATATCAGGGGAGACCAATGGAGCAGCAGTGAGTGGCGAGGTGAGTGTGCTTTATTATTTTATTACAGCAGCAGAATCTTAGACTTATCTAAAAACTAATAAACCTGGAAGACCCCTTTAAGGTTTAAAGGGGTTGTCTCACTACACTGATGCATCTTACCTCAGTCGTGTTTTCTTGGTTTCACTTTGAATTCAGGGGCGTGTTTACTGGCTTCCACTAGGCTGCAGTAGAAGCCAGGTCTGTAGCTATAGCGACCAGTGCTGGCAGCCTATCAGGAGAGATCAGACAGGTCTGTAGCTATAGCAAACCTGTGGAGCTGATACAGCCCATACAAGAGGGGATATCTAGGAATAGGTAGGACACTGTTAATGGACATATATTGCAAAGTGACTTGTTTTTGCAAGATCTTTAACAAAAAAAGCAATCCTTGTAGTGAGACAACCCCTTTAAGTGTCTTCTGTCCTTTTCCAATATCTTTAAACACAAATGAGAAGAGAAAAAAAGGATATTTTCCATTTCAGAGTTTTTCAATTGGATCTTTCACTCCTAAAAGTCAAGGAGAAGCTAGGACTGCCAGTGCATTGATGGGCTCTTCACCTCACGGCCATCTGGACATTATAATGACGGTTATGTGAACGTAATGCAAATGTTAAAACAAAGGCAGACAGAATTTTTAAAAACAAATTTCTCCATTCCCAGAAAGCAAAAGAAAATCTCTAAAATATAATTCTACATAGACACAACCTGTTATTGAATTAATGTAGACAGAGATTTCATTGCAGACAGATGCTGGATACAGATTTGTGCCAGGGCACACATAACAGCATGGCATGCACAGCAGACGGCATGAAACCTCATGAAGCACTGGAAAGAAGAACACCACGACCAATGTAATGTAGACTTTGGAGATTATTTACTACCTCACAGTATGCATAGCAGTAAGTAAACTTTTCCCTTAATACACTTTATGAGCTGTGCTAGAGCTCAGTGGTGCCCCCTCCTTCAGTGCTGATTGAAAGGATCATCATTTATGCTCATGACCTCTTCTTTCTAATTCCATGGTCAGCTAGCAAGCTGACCATACAGTTCCCCTCCTAACCCCTCCACATTCACACTACAGAGACTACCTGCGTGATGCTGATGCTGCTGTGATCACAAGACTTTAGTAGCTAATAGATCACAGTCCGCTTGCAATTTCCTGACAAGGTCATAATTTATAATCTACAGGTAGTATTTCATTGTTTGTATTATATATGGTTATTGCTAATTTACAATCTAAAATAAAAACCTCAAAAATTCTTATGTACAGTATCTTGATGAAGACCTTCTCTATAAAGCCAGGCCATACCTACTGTTAACCTCTCCTTCCTTATTCCACAATCACTCTATTTAAGGCTATGTCTACACTGCATTGGACAAAAAACGGCCCAAAGGCGGACTACCGATGCAGGACCGCATTTTTTGTCACGCTTTGTACAAAAACCGCGGTCGCTTCTCGTTTTCCTAACATCGCCCATACAATTGTATTGTACGGGAAGACAGCAAGAAAATGACAAGCACCGGCGCATTATACAACATGCTGTATAATACGCCGCTGCCGAAAGACGGGCAGAGAAAAGACGAGCTGTGGAGACTGCAGCTCGTCTTTTCTATTGCCGTCTATGGGGCTGCAGGAACGATCGTATCTTTGGCGCTTTTAAAAAACGAAAAGCGCCGAAAATACGATTGTTTTCCTGTGCATTGTAGACATAGCCTAAAAGTCTGCCAGCTCACAGTATACTCCTTCCTCTTACCTCTATCCTTTCACCATGTAGAAAATACCTGCCTGATGCTGCTGTGATCACAGGGCTTTAGTATTTAGCAGATTCCTCTATAGTCACTCAGCTTGGAATTCCTTGCTTTGTAATTGATCTATGTTATCTTTGCTGTATTTCTCATTTCTTACATTCATCTCTTTCTCAGCGGGGAAGAAGTAAAGAGTCACAGCAATGCAAGTCTTGTCCAACTGCCCTATGCTAAAGTAAGTGTAATGTGCAGCGTGCAGGTGATTGATGCTACTAAACAGCATTTATTGCATAAGTGATGATTAGAAAGTTTATTTAACTCAATAAGGTGCAAATGTTAAGATTTTAAGTGGATCATACAATATGAACTTCTCCACAGAAGAGCTGCTAGAGAGGCCAAGGATTTGTCTCAATGTAAAACAAGACCTAATCCCTGATAGTTCGGAGCAGCCAAGTTTGAGTAGTTCTACAGGTTGTGAATGGCATTGCAGACATCTGTAAACTGTTTCTTATAGTTTATGTACTGGTAGTGAACCCATGAAGTTGCCATCCAAAAAACAAAGGGCAAGATGTCTGAAAATTGGTGCAAATCGTGGCACATAGCATATCATTAGAAGCGTATGTAACGCCCCCATCGAGGCACATTATCCACGGAGGCGCATAGCTTATCATTACAAGTATATGATATGCGCCTACACATACTTGTAATGTGCCTAACATATAATTGTGAAATGCGCCTAACAAATATACACTAGGCACATTACGTTATGGAGGCGCACAGCGCATCATTTTTAGGAGCATTACAATGTGTTGGTTCCGGCATATACTGCGCCTAGTTTTGGTGTACAACAGTACATCCAAAATATGGCGTCAAAAGCTGTTTTAGTGCAATACAGACAAAAAAACTGGCGTTGGCGTGTTGGGAAATGTCACCCAAAATCTGGTTAGCACATCCGTTTGGAAGAATATTCTTCCAAACGGATGTGCTAACCAGATTTAGTTTTTTGACTGTTTATATGGGGAGGTGGCTGGTTCCCATCTTGGTTTATGTACTCCACCCACCTGCACAGGCTTTTTAATCAGATTAGATTTATAACTGGAACCTTCTAACCCTGAAATGTGAAGGTCTGAACAGACATCAAGAGTGGTAACCTGTAGAGTAGATTCCCACCCGAATTGGGTCACCTTGCCGCGGTAGGTAGGCATTTACAGTTTTGATCAAAAATGTACACTAAGAACCTCAAAGTTTTTCATATATTCCATAGTAGCAGAAATGCTGTTCCATAAAATTCTTAAGTCCTTATTGACCGTTTTTAGTGCATATAGAGTGCTGCTGATATTGTATTGTGTTTACATAGCATCCAACTGACATTGACTGGAGCAAATGTGGAGTCCAAGGAATCCCCTTTGCTTCTCAGTCTTTAACCTTTGTGAGGAGATAAGACTTTGTTTTATGAGGATCCTCGGGTAGATGTCCTAAGAGTAGTCTTGAACTATTAGCACCGGTGAAACAGATGTCTGCTGAGGATTATGAGCCAGACTTCAGTAGTCAGAAGTGAGCTGAGTGGAGTAAACAAGGGGAGATTCCAAATATATAGTCAGGAGCAATCAAGGGTCAGAATACAGAAGTAGAACTACTAGTAACTGAGGTAGAGAGCAAGTGGACCAAACATGAAGAGAGCTCAAAACTAAGCCAGACACGGAATACAAATAGCCAGTAGAGCACAGAAAGAAAGGTACCTCAATCACCGGATGGTGCCCAAATAGAAGATCCCTCGTCAAATACAGCACTTGACCTGACGTCATCCAGTGACTGTTTACCTTGGCAACCTGATATGGAGAACAGCAAGGGGCAAGGAGGATTGTGACCCGCTACAGCAACCTGGCACAACAGATGGCCCTGACTCTATCAGCAACGATTAAGCCCAGGTTCACATCTGTCTTGGAGGTACAATTTGAAACTTCTGTCCCAGACTTCATCAATATTGAAGGAAAAAATAGCGCAGCAAGCAGCGCTGTTTTCTCCTATCAAGTAACGGACACCATGACGGAAAACCAGTAGACCCCATTGTTGCCAATAAGGTTCATCAGATTCCACTGTTATTTTAGGTCTTCCTATGACAGAACAGAAAACTAGAAATAACAATGCAGGTGTGGACCTAGCCTAACACTGTTCACCAGTTGACCAGAGCCTGATCGAGTCTTATAGAGGTGTACTATATTTACTATTTTGCCATAGGTTCTCAATCTATAAAGCACTAAAACTTAACTTTTATTATGTATAACCACCAGACCTCTATCCCCTGATGAAGCCATTTATTTGGTGAACCATGTTGGGGAGGTCAGGTATGACATTTTAATTTGTGATTTCCTACCTCTCTCTACTGTGTTACCCCCTGCAGAGGGTCTCTCAAGGAAACCTTATATGTTCCATGCCCATCAGATTAGGGATGACTGCCCAAGTAAGATGTTTTGGATTCCATTTTGGAGTTAGCAAATCACTGTATATATAGGGTTTCCCTGCTAATAGCTGGTGTTCCACCAGACTTGATGATATAAAAGGAGTTATTCCTTCACAATTAGAAAGGGACAAACTGAGAGGTTAGAAATCAGGTTTTTAAATAGTGTGTTTCAAGGTTAAGTGTTATACATAATAAAAGTTAAGTTTTAGTGCTTTATAGATTGAGAACTAATAGAGTTTAAGTTTGCCTATGGCAAAAGAGTAAATATAGTCATTAAAAGTTCTCTTACTAGTTTCCCATTTTTTTAGACTATTTTATAAAGGTGTAGACAATCTATTCAATAGTAGAGGAAGCCTGGGTGGAGTTCTACTGTGAAGGGTTATTAGTTGCATGTAATTTTTGTGCCTTCAGATTTACCCTAAACTTAGCTCAAAGATTATACATCAGCTTTGGACGCCGTCCAGAAAACTATTCACTACCTTGAGCATTTATTCCAAACACTGAAACTGTCCAAAATGGCCACCTAGCACAATTAAACGCTCTATTAATGTTGGCTGTGGAGCATTTACAATAACACGCTATATTTAACCATCGCTTGTTAGCTCGCTAGTGCTGTCCAGCACCAGGTGGTAAGAACCATCTCAGCGCTGTTTATAGTACAGATGAATAAGACTTATGTTAAATAGGAAAATTACATAATGACACTTTCAAATACATGCAATCCACAAGGCTCTGTGATTAGTGAAATGTTTCCATCTCATAGTTTGTAGGTTATGGCTCAGTACATGGTCACCATCTAACCTAGGATATATGTCTGTAATAGTGTGTCTGTGTTCTAACTGGCTATAATGAAGGATTTGTGTCACACAGCCACTCACTGGCCATGCTTGCCCCTGCTATTTCCTTTATTGCTGCATGTGGTTGACTTTCCCGGTGGTTGCACTGCCCCCAACACTGTGTCCCCTGATGTTTTAGTGTGTGCATGTTGGTTCTTAAAAGGGTCAATGCTAATTTTCTCCTCTACCTATGCTTGTACTCTTTCATCTAATCAAAGGGACACTCCCATTTGATGTAAATACCAAAAGAAGGGGGGGGTCTTAAAACGTTTACTAAATTCAATAATAACAGATATACAGGCAGTCCTCGGGTTACGAACGCGATAGGGACTGTAGGTTTGTTCTTAAGTTGAATCTGTATGGAAGTCGGAACAAGTATATTTATTAAATGTAACTCCAGCACAAAATGGTTTTTCTTAGTTTTGGATAGTGCAGGGAAGGGTTTTTACATTTGTTTTGCTGTCTGTGCCCCCGTTCAGAAGATTTCACCTTATTTCCACCTTCTGTTCTGCTGTGGCATGCTGGAACTTGTAATTCCACAGCTACTCTCTGCTGTGGAACATGAAACTACAAGTGCCAGCATGCCCCAAAAATCTCCGTTTGTAACTAGGGGACGTATGTAAGTCGGAACGGTGTAAGTCGGGGGACTGCCTGTATACATATAAGTGAACTGTCTCTCAAAACATCTTAGATGGTGTAACCACTATGGATCCCAACAGGCTCTTCAGTTAGCCAGCAGGGTCTGTTTGGTGAGAATATAGTGGGAATATAGTCTAATTCCTAGAATACATTGTAGATACATAAACATATGTCTTTTTTCAACCATATTAACTATCAAGTTAATCAAGGGTGGGAAAAGCTGTGGATAAGGGGAGGGGAAAAGGAAATGATTAAGCTTGGTTTTCTCTATTTATGAAGACTTTGGAACCCATAAGGCAAGAACCAATCTGCCCTAAGGGAATATTTCATTCCTGATCCCAGAGTTGCCATCAGACTGGATCCAGATGATTTATACAGTTACATACGTATATTATTTAGTTGTATGTGGTTATCTAAGCCTTTCTTGAAACCCCACCTGTTCCTGCTGTGACCAGCTCCTCAGGTAGGCTATTTCACAGATTCATAGTTCTCATGGTGTTGGAGGCTTTTCTCCTCTTGTTTTTGATTTTTTATTCTCCAGATTCTTTTTGTAGGAGCTATTTAGTACTTATAATGTAGAACATTTTTTGTTTTTTTTTGTTTTTAATTGACACATTCATTTCCAAAAAGCCAATGCTATAAAAGTATAATATATTATTATATGATATAAATAATAATCCTGATTAAGTATAAAAATCATAAAATGCTTTAGAGTCAATCATTCCAGCCGCTACTGGCAGATCCGTGTGTCCATACCATACGCTTTAGCTGGAGGACCTCACTCGTTAAGACAGTCATTTATTCCTGACATTCATTAAATCAGTGTTGATAGATTTGTTTGCTTGCATTGAACCAGCTGCTTTACATGTGTTGTTTATTCAGGATTTTTTTTTTCTTTAATAGCTTAACCTCCTGACAAAAAGAACAGCCGTGCAAGCCAGGAACTGCAAAGTGAAATCACCAAAAATACAGATGGTTGGCAATGGAAGCTTCATTACACGTCGCATGTGGCCCTGTGTTTAAAAGTGAAATAAACCATGAATATAGAAAACGCCTAACAATATGGCATGTTCTAGAGGTAAAATAATATCAAATATGAAACTACTTTCTTAGAAATTATTAAATCACTTTGCAATGCAAGAAAAAAAACCATAAGGCCAACCACTATCTGATCTATGTTTTGTAATGCATTGGGCATTGGGAAGAGCATATGTAGAGTTGGCAGAGTTGGTGGACAGGGTTTGAGTAGAAGTTTGAGGATCCACAAATTTTTCTGAATATTTGATAATATTATGGTCCTGGGGCAATTTATTTAAATGTCCAGAATACTAAAAAAAAGAATTGGAGATCAGCTCACCCACAAGGAGATAATAGTCTTCAGGGGGCTGACGCACAGAGTGGTTAAAAGTCCAGCAAGTGATCTTATCACCAGGAAGAAAACCTGGCTTTCTTTGAAAATGCATAAAATCACCATACGTGATCCATGGATAGTAGACACGTTTTCAATAAAGTCAAGTTTTATTTCTTGGTTTAAATTTGAACACTGCAGAAAATCTCTACTTCATGTGAGAAGACTTTGCTGGACTTTATTACACTGTTATTGGAAAGGGAGTAACACATAGGGGTGGAGGGAACTGTACACACAAACTAAAGGGATTGGTGGATAAGGGGACAATGAAAGTAATGGTTGCCCATTTGGAAAATATCACTATCAACCATTAAGATGGTGGAGGGATGCATATTCCTAATTAGCTCATGATACTAAAAATTCAGGGCAGTACTGACAACACTCTAGTCAGGGGCCCTGATCACATTTTTTCAAAAAGGAGCCAGTTGATATGGTGCAAGATAGGAACTGGTAATGGATCGGGTGAGGAGGGGGGGTTCAGATGTGTTGACAGTATCTGGTCCTGAAATTACTTATGGCAGCTCTAGCAAAATAGTACATGAGCGACTTTAGTGGGAACTGCATTATTTTGATAGATTCCATGTTGTCCCAACCTAATTGGATGAGGAAATCAGATTTTATTTGTTGGCCAACAGGACTAGCCGGAAAATATGGTATCGTGGGCGGCATGTGTATATGTTTATTTAAAAAAGCCAAAAATGTGGGCAACCTGACAGTAGGATGTCAAAGATCCTGCTACCCGCTGCTTACCCATTTGCGGTTGCTGTGCAGCTTTTCCCCATGTTGGTCTTGCTGCTCCACCATCTAGTGCAGAGGTTCCCAACCCTAGTCCTCAAGGCACACCAACAGGTCATGTTTTCTGGCTTTCCTTAGCATTGCACAGGTGAAGTCATTATTGTCGGTGCATTCTGCACAGTAACTACTGCTCTAGCCCATTCTGTGCGGTCTGCATGCGTTGTTTCCCCTTGGACTTGCAGTTGGCCACCATCTAGTGGGTGCTGCCCTATTTCCTTCTTGCTCTATAGAGAGGCGCGGCCACATCCTGCTCTCATTTATTCCCACAGTGTGCTTAGCATGTTGTGTTTGCATGATATGCTTTGCCTTGGGTCTTGTCATCTAGTTTTGTTCTGTGTCAGCTGCCACTGCCAGGGACTTCTCTGAGGTCGCACCTGGCGGCCATTATGCGTGTGCCACAAGATGGTGCAACAGGAAGGCCAGCATGGGGTAAAACCGCACAGCAACCGAAATCGGGTAAGCAGTGGGCAGCAGTGTGAGATCCTCTGTTTCCCCAGGACATAAGCCACCTCTAGAGGTGTCGGGCAGGAACCTATTCCACTCACCCCCATGTATAAACTTGCTCACCCGGCCAATATTCAGATTTATGATTGAGATGCGAGATATAGCTGACGGCTATCCTATATGTATGTTTGGCATCTGCCATAATTGGTCTCTACTTCCCCTCCTTGAAGCTATGGGGACATTTCTTTTATTACCTAATTTTTGATGAAGTCCTACTCATAAAGTGCCCTGACCGGCTTCTACAATTGTTAAACGTTTACGATGGAATATTTGTGTTATTTCCTTTAGACTTGACCTACGTTTCTATTGTTCTGTCATGTGTAGCAGTCTTCTAGTTCACCACAAAGAACATGTTTCTTTTTTATTGCCCTTGTACAGCGTTACCCTTTCATTTGAGGTTTCTCACCATAATAACTGCATACAAGAGGAACGGGAGAGGCTTCCCACAGCCCAGCCCTTCTTCCCAGATCACAAAAATAGTGTTGGATCCCTTATCTGAAGCATAGCAGCTAAGGAATTTTGTGAAACCTCACAACCACGAACCCGTCATCAACCACAGAGATTTTAACCCTGTCTGGAAAACCAAATTTAAGGAGTTAGAGTCCATTTTTTGACTGTAACAGGACACCATGTGGCTCTACTGAACAGATCACCGTAAGGTTCTATCTGATGTAAGTCCGGTTCCCTAGAACTGCATTGGAGGGTCCACAAGTTGTTGTGGTTAATTGTGCTTAGCAATTTCAGATAATCATGGGGTTCTAGTGTGCCCCTTCATGGTTATTTTCTTGCTATGGTGAGGAGTTCGTAATAAACCTATCCATGGAAGTTGGCCGTCCTTAAACTACTCTGTAGAATTTCTTCCGATGGATTTTGAGAATCTCTGTGGATCTAGAGAAAAAAATTATGCAAACATTAAAAAAGTTGGGTTGCTACATTATAGCTCCTCCATTTGTTCATGCAAGCCATGGGAAAGGGAATAAAGGCAACCTTAGCTGCACCCCCAATCTTCAAGTCAGCCTCAGAACTTATAGTTAATATGTCTGCTTCTCCTACATTTGGCCTGCATCACTCCATAAGGGTACGTCCACACAACAATGACAAAATACTTATCGAATTCTACTTCTGAAAACTGCATCAGACTACGCTGTTTTCACCAAGTATTTTCTGTGGATTTTCAGGTGGTTTTTTCCCGGTGGATTCACAGTTTGAAATCGAGTGCCATTCATCTCTATGGGGTTTTGGACGTGGATCCGATGTAGAATATTTTGGACGTGTTATTTGACTTGAAATACGGCAGAAGATTGAACTTTATTTTTTTTTTTTTAAATGGCAGTTTATAAATCCGACCTCAGATGATCTAAGTCGTGTGGACTACAACTCGGATTTTCTATTCAGGTCTGTGGGGGATGGTTCACTGTCAATTTTTGACAATTTCTAAAATCCAAAGATGTGTGGATTTCCAATTGGAAATGCTTGTCGTGGACGGACCCTAAAACAGCTCTTTGCCATATGCCCATCTAGAGCGTAATAAGATCTTAGAAGGGGAGGTCATCTACTTTGGACCTCCCTCTCCCCAATTTGCCTGTATATAGAACTGCTAATGCGTTTGATTGTGGTCCAGCCGCCTATTGATTGGTCATAGTTTACTTTTTATGTTCTACCTTGTACTCTGTTCATTGGCATACATAACAAAAAAAATCAGACTATTAGCAGCTGGGAAATGCCCCAAAGGGTGGTTCGTCCCATCTCCTTTATTATAACCTGTGCTGGACCACCCCAGAGGAACTACAGTACATTTCCAGCAAAAAGGGGCACAGGAATTAACCCAAAGAGCAACATAAGGGTATAGAAGGGGAAACAAAATCCAACAGCATAATGGGGTATCTATTTTGATACACTTCACCATGGAACCCACTTTCATCCATGTAACCTTTGGGATGACGCAGAGGTATTTATATGTTATAAAGTGATGGGTTATGCTTTTCAGTTATACTTTGAATAAAGTGATGCGTTATGACTAGGGTAGGTCATACCTTTATTTTACATAAGAGTCTGACCCCACCAATCCTTAGGCTGCATCCCCACAGCACTGGACAAATACCGGTCGTTTTATCCGACCGGTATATGTCCGGTTTTTGTGCCGTGCACACGGCCGCTGGGGGGGGGGGGCGGCTTTTCTCCGCGATGAGCGGAGAAAAGCCCTCCCCCTTCCCATTGACTCTGTCCGAAAACCAGACTGAAGAATGTCTTTGAAGAATGTTCTTCGGATGGCCGGCGGGCGGAAAAACCGCCGGACGGAAAACCTGTGCAATGGGGACTGCTGCATGGGTTTTCCATAGAGCCCCATTGTGCTCGTTTTCGCCTGGTTTTTCAGACGGTCTGCAAAACCACAAACCGTCTGAAAAAGCAGCCGAAAACCCATGCAGTGGGGACATGCCCTTAGAATAAAGTGGTCACAGCTCTGCCCATATGTATGACTAGCTTCTGGGTGAGGCTCTCAAAGGTTGGATCCCAAAGTATTTGCATACCATAGCAATATGCCATCACTTTACAAGCCTGGACTAGCCCTTTAACTGTTTTGTGAACCCGGACTATGAGATGTGAAGAATAGTAAGGACATGCACAAATAACCCATAGTGATATCACCATACATCCTGCAGATGTAAACTCCAGCGCTGCTACATTGCACAAAAATCAGTTATGTCATACAAATACGCCTTGTGCACTCAGTCCCCATATAGGTAACAATGAGCTATGACGGTGCATAGTCCATTCTCCTAATGTTTCTGAGTGTTGGATGGCTACACTTAGCCCTGCAGTAATATATTTATAATCATTACCGCACTCTTCATAATGGGTGGCGGGGCTGGTGCAGCCACCATGGCCCGAAATTCCAAAACTCACACCAAGTTTGATATGAATGTCACCACAGTGTTGCCAATGTGTATGAGACAGTATGGACCATTAATAAAAACATACCTTCTGCAACAACCTCCTCCATTAACATAAAAGAAGTGATTTGTACACGACAAGCCGGCAGCGCCGTGAGTCAATGGAAATTCACCCCCAGTCACTGACCTAGTTCTCTGCCTGCGTCCCGCCCACTCTCTGGCACACAACTGGGAGTAGGTTGAATTTGTCTTATTTTGGAACAGCTCGTGTAAAATATTCCACACTCGCCGCCAGCTGGAAAAGCGTCTGTTTATAGAGCATATCTCATTAAAAACTGAAGCTCTGCGAGAGGGAAAGGTGTTCTGGCTACTTGATGGACAGGTACAGAATGACGCTGTGCCTAGAGCTCATGACGCCACCAATAAAGGACAACACAGCATGTATTAGGGTCTGATAACATAAAGATAAACCACTACCAACGAAAGTGTGCGCATACCCAGGAATATATGACCAAGGTATAAACTTTAATAGTGGATGTATTCATGCTTCTGTTCATGCATATCTGTTGAACCTAATAGATTATAGTATTTTATTAACCCTTATAGCCATGTCATGGGTGTAACTATAGCCATAGCAGCTGGGGCCAAAAGGTTGAGGGAGTCCATTCAGATACAAGAATATTGTAGGATAGGGAACAAGTAATTGGTGGTTTTCTGCTCTTCAGCACTACTACTTGGGTTCCCTGATCAGTGGCGGTATTATTGATACTTATGCTGCTGTGTTAGTTTATTGTCATTAGGTGGGGCTCATTTATGTTATGGGGCTCAATGAATTCTAATTGAGCCCCAAATTCATGGTTAGGCATCATTATAATATACACAACTGGACATGTACGGACCTCTATTATCACTTACTACAGGATGTTTACTCTCCTTTAGGGGCTTGGTACCACAGTAGTCAGTCAGTCCCCGGGTTACGAACGGGATAGGGACTGTAGGTTTGTTCTTAAGTTGAATTTGTATGTAAGTCGGAACAAGTATATTTATTAAATGTAACTCAAGCACAAAAGTTTTTTTTTTAGTTTTGGATAGTGCAGAGAAGGGTTTTTTCATTTGTTTTGCGGTCTGTGCCCCTGTTAAGAAGATGTTCACCTCATTTTCCCCTCATGTGCTGCTGTGGCATGCTGGAATTTGTTGTTCCACAGCTACTATTTGCTGTGGAACATGGAACTACAAGTGCAAGCACTCCCATAAGCCTCCGTTTGTAACTAGGGGACAGGTGTAAGTCGGGGACTGCCTGTATACCTATATATTTTTATCTCTGTGACTATTAAAGTTTAAAATCCAAGTCCCATTCTTCGCCTTACAAGCGTGGAGGGGCTTTTTTCTTGACCCAGACACCTCGGCCTTAGCATTAGGCCATGTTTCAAATATGCGGGCTGTAATGACATAAACTAGGTAAGGTACGATATTGTTCCTACTGTGTAATTATTGAGACCCATTCCAGGCTGCTATCATCAGGTATTTATCTGTGTCTCTTCTTTAGAGTTGCGTCTATGTGGCTATTTTTATATGGCCTATGGGACATCATTTTCGGTCATTTGAGTTTTTTCTAGTGGATTCCTTTTTGTTCCCTACATATCCCCTGAGGAGATCTATACATTTGGGAGGATCGAAACATGTTGGGATTTGTTATGTTAGGGACTACTAGGGCTTGTTTAGGCTGTTAGGGTAAGGTTCGGGACAGGGCCGCCCTTTTTGGGGCGATGACTCTGTAGTCTTCAGGATTTTTTCATTTAGATTTTCCTAGGGTCCATTTCCCCATTTTGTCTTTATTAGGCACAATTTTTGGTTTTGTTGTTTGTGTTTGTGTCATTGTGTGTGAGCGATGCTCTTTTATTGAAATAGTATTAAAAGTTATATTTTACAATTAGTACTTTTTCCCTTTTTGGATTGATCTTATATATTTTTATCTCTGTGACTATTAAAGTTTAAAATCCAAATCTGCGTCGATTTCCAACTGGAAATTTACATCTTTTAATATATACGTGCATACTTTCTCCGGCGGTGCTAGATCTCATGGTACTAAAACTATACTCAACTCCAGATAACATCCGCATACTGATGTCTATGTATATGGCGCCACAGCTTTAAAGAGTGTTTCAATTTTAAGGTTCTTTATTGCAATACAAATTGAGGTTTTTAAGACACTTTATATCATGGGCCTTCTATTCCTCCAGAAAATGGAATTGGGTCACATTCGCGGGCCATTTATGGCCCTGATGTTTGGGAAAACTAAATTTGTTCTATTCCCCTTCCCAAAACACCACAAAACACCCTAGTGGGGAAAGTAAACCTAAAAACCCACCCGTCCTTGCAGTGGAAAAGGATGCAGGCTTGGACTGGCCCAAAGGGAATGGGGGAACCCCCCGATGGGCCCCTAGGGGGGTGTCCTCCTGACAGGGTGGACCCCTGAGCACCAATGCAAATAGGCAGAGATACTTTCAAAAACCGTTTTTCTTTTTTTTATTTATTTAATACAAGCCCAGGTGTGCGGCTCGCTCTATTTGGGGAGCCCCAGAACCCCTTTGGGATTTTCGGATGTGTGAGTTCCTTGCTGGACCTTATAAGTATACCTTTTCCCTCTTTTTTCTCAGTTTTAAAGTTTGCAATTTGTCCAAAAAGTGGGACTTGTATTAAGCTAAAAAAAATAAAAAAAGAAAAACGTTTGAAATACTCTCCCATTTTTTTGTTTTTTTTGGATGAAAAAGTTGAACTTGGAGGCGTTTTTGTATGGCATTGGGCTCTAAATATGGTATACAAAAAAGTTGATCTATAATTGGGGACCCCTGAGCAGACGGGTTTTTTTAAGATAAAAGGCAAGTTTGAAGGCAAAAGAAGAGGCAGAGTGCAAGACCCTGTGCGAAAGTAAAGCCAAAGGACAGTAGCTGTTGGAAACCATCCCACTGGTGAGCCCCAGGAACCCCAGTCCAACACTGGAAGGATGGTAGGACCCCCTTAGGGGATTAATTTTTTAAACCCAAAACCACCAGCTAGTCAACCATCTAATGTATATGGGGTCTCCCAAATTTCCCCTGACCAGGATATGAGAAGGGTAGGGCAGTGGGATTTCAACTTGCCCCACCCCTTTATTCTTTGGGGGGCAATAGGATTCTGCAGCCAAGTGGCTTTGATGACATTTAAAGGTTGCCAGCTTAGCCTTTTTTTCCTTCACTTTGAATGGGAATTAAAAACATTGCTGTAAGTTTCTTCAAGTTTGTATCATAGCAGCTCCCTATAAACCTTCTCAGCCATAAATTCACAAACCCTAGCAGTAACCCTCAGCTCTACAACTTTGATGGCCTAACCTTTAGAAAGGCCATACATTTCAGATCAGTGGCACTGCCATCAGTCGGCTGGTAGAAAAAGTCATGTTGGTCGCCTTCATTGTTTACCAGGCACATTATGTTTTCAAAGATTGTTGTGCTTTAGATTTGACTTTGACCTGAATTTCAGCACTTTCATTTCGTTGGCCAAAATATAATTTTGGGGAAAATCAACAAAGATTGGACCCTAACCCTTTTCCTAACCCCTTAGCTTTAGCTAACCCTTAACCTAACCCCAGGGTTCCCCAGATGTTGTACAGGTGATTCCCCACAGTGGTGCCATCTGGCAGGACTTCTGTAAAGGGCCTTAATCCAATTGTTAAAAGATTTGTCCCAAAAGGTGTAATAGGAAAAGGTAAAAGGTTGGGGGGGCCCGCTTCATTGTGGGGGACCCCCGAAATTACTTATTCGCCTTTTTTCCTCCAATATGCCTTTGATGTTCCTCAGATCTCTGGTGGTGTTCCTATACAATTTGGAGGCATTGGTGTACAGGTGTTTGCTAGAGTAAAAAACCATGCCAATCCCTCCCTCATAGACTTTAAAGGATTCGGGTTTGAAATGTCGCAAAATCGAATATTGTGGCAACTTTGGCCAAACTGTTCTCAACTAAACAAGAGTATTTTAGCAACAATTTACTTTATTAAAAACCCCTAATAATACAGTAAAGTGTCTCAAACCCTATGCAGGGTTTTTTGGACCTTTTTGGGGGCTGACAAAAAAAGGTGTCCCACTTTTTTAAAAAAAAAAACTAATGAATTAATCAATGAATATTAGACCTAAAAACAGGATAATAATTAATGATAGACACTTACTTAGAACATGCAAATAGTACGTTTTTCAGGGTCCAGAAGGGGAAGATACTATTTTATTGTTTGCCAAAAATTAAATTTTTTTGAAACAAACTTTCAAAATAATAGGAGTCAGATGCATAATTTGGGAATTATTAGACCATACCATAGCTAAACCCGGGCAGAATTTCCTGGGTGCCACTTCAAAATCTATAAAAGTGCCTGCACCTATCATGTACCTTTTATACAGTAAGGGCATGTCCCCACGGCACCGGTTTGCGGACGGTTTTGCAGGGCCGGGAAAAACCGCCCAAAAAGCACAAAAGGGGGGAAAAGAAAACCCGCAAACATCCCCACTGCACAGGTTTTCCAAAAACCCTGGCCGCCCCAAAAACATTGTGCATGCCATTCTTCCGTTGGTTTTTCGGACGGAATCTGTCATGAAAAATGAAGGGGGAGGCTTTTCCCCCTTTCCCTGAAAAAAGGGCCCCCCCCCCCCCCCCCGGCACACAAACCCCGGAAAAAAACTGGCGATAACCAACCGTTTTTTGTCCATTCCCGTGTAACGGGCCCGAATTCTGATTCTTTCCTGGAGGTGCCCCATTGGGCTGCTCGGGAAACCCGGAGGGGTACTAGCACTAAATAAAGAAATCTTCTGGCACAGGGCAGGGATTGAGAGTTGATATAGAGAAATCCATCAGTTCCATGTTCTTTTTAATGGCCCTTGTTTTCTTGTTCTGTATTGAAATGATCCAATTCCTATGGGGGCCACAATCCCCAGGGAACAAAAGGGGGGGCGGAAAAGGAGGTAACACTGCACCAGATAAGAATGAACACAGGAATACAGAGGTCATTCCTGGGGAATCACTGTACGGACCCCCGGCAAAAAGCTTTCCCTGAAAAAGGGAACCGTTCCCATTTGTTAGACAGTATTCCTTTATAATAGATACAGCAGGCCGGCCTGTGTGCCAAACCCTCTATTTCCACTTCCATGTTATTACCTCACTGGCTTTGTTCCTCTGGTACAACACAGCAAAGGGACAAAAAACGAACGAATTTTTTCGTCTGGAGCTTAAAAGGGGCAGAGGAACTCTTTGAAGAGCTTTTTGAAGTTAAAACAATGAAAATACAGGGCGATACAAAACGGACGGTGCAAAATTATAGCCTGGGTATCTGGGATAGCTTAGCTACAGCGAGCAGGGATGGACAAGGTTGGCCAGAGACCCCGGGCCCTTTTTCCCGTTTCCAGGGAGGATGCAGCCAGTGCTTGGCAGAAGCAGCGGCACCAATACTTGGAGGCAGATGGGCTGACACCATCTTGGTTTCGGAACGCCAACACCCACTTAGACAGTGCTCCGTTTTCCCAACTGAGGGGGTGGCACAGCTTGAAGCCCTTACCCAGGTTCCCCCCCCTCGGGTCCTCCGAACCTTTAAAGGGGTTTTGTTCACTCAAGGATTGCTGCTTTTTATTTTAAAGTCTTGCAAAAAAAAATCACTTTGCAATATTGTCCATTAACAGTGTCCCTACCTTTTTCTAAGAATCCCCTCTTTGTAGGGGCCCTGAAATCACTCCTCGGCCTAATAAGACCTGTTTATTACCGAAGGCTCCCATTGTGGTTGTATACTAAACCGTTTTATTCCCCCATTAGGCTCCCCAGCGGGGTTTAAGGCTACAGCCCTTTAAAGTCTCCCCTGATAGGCTGCCACGTGGTTGCTTAGCTACAGACCTGGTTTCTACTGCAGCCTAGAAACCCATGAACACCCCCCGAATTAAAAATGAAAAAAGAAAAACAGGACTGAGGTGAGATGAACGTGAGTGAGACCCCCCCTTTAAGGCAACTGAAAATCGTTGTGCCCTCTAAAATGGGTTTTGACCCCCCTGACCTAGGACCAAGCCCAAAAAACCTTCAAGTTATTAACATTTTAGAATATGCTTTCTCTAAAAAAAAAAACAGCGCCACACCCGCCCTCAGGTTCTGTGTGGTATTGCCGGGGGCCCATTTACCAATAGATGAGCTCCATACCCAAAAAACCCATGACAGTGCCGGACTGTTCAGGAAAGAAAGTAGACATGTTTTTTCTAATTTTGGAAACATCTTTTTTTTAAAAAAAAAATTTTTTTTATCTTTCCATAAAATATTTTCGGGCCCCCCAAACCTAAAGGAAAACCCTTTCCAGAAATTCTCCTGAATTAAAAGGGGTCAAATAAGTTTTCCGGAAAACCTCCAAAATTTTTTTGGGGATTTAATTCCAAAATTTTTTTCCTTTTTAAATTTTATGTCATTAAAAAAAAATGCAGTCAAGGCTCGGCTGCCTTACCTGCCCTTATTCTTCAAACTTCTCTTTTATACGACCTGCAAGAGCTGCTGGGGCTTTTCGCAGAGAACACTTCTTTTTCTGATGAAAGGGAGTTGAAAAAACTTTCAAGCACCGGGGTAAAATATGTTTCTTTTGATACAGAACCACTAGTTTTTAGGTGATTATCTGAGGACCCTGCTTTAAAATGTTTACAAAACAGAAAAGCTTTCAAGTGCTTTGGAGAAAAGGGGTTTCTTTTGTTACAGAATCCACTAGTTGTGTTTGATTTTTAGTGAACATTTCACAGATCCTTTTGCATGGCTCTGTGTCTGGGTGTGTTCCCCCATCTCTTACTCAGCGTGGCTTTTTTAATTTGTTCTTAGCATAAGGATCCTGGGAAAACCCCTTAAAAATTGAGTTTTAAAAGCAGAACTTGACGGTGGGTTTCCACCAACATTCAGCTGTACAGAAGCCTGTTTCCCCCTCACGTTTATCCCCCCATGTTTCCTTAATCTCTTCCTGCGTTTTTTTATAATGGAAAAAATGATCTTACCACCTATAGCTGGGCATGCTTGCAGCTTGCTGTTTTTTGGGGCTGTGTAGTCACAACGGTCAGAGGGCAATGCACCCGGTCCCAACCCCCAAAACACCTACGGAATA
>JAODAL010007815.1:0-122334 GCA_025379985.1 Phyllomedusa bahiana | reverse complement strand
CTTAAAACAGCAATTCTATATTCACCACAGGTGAATTGAAAGGTGCAAAAAATACAGTTTATTATATCAAAACATAACAGTTACGTGTTTTTTTGAGTTTTGCGCACCAGCACTGTTCATTGACGCAGCATCTACGTAAATATTAAAACAGCAATTCTATATTCACCACAGGTGAATTGAAAGGTGCAAAAAATACCGTTTATTATACCAAACATAACAGATACGTGTTTTTTGGACTTTTGCCCAGTCCAGATTTGTTGATAGACACCTTGCAGTTAAATTTGAATCCAGCAATTTTGTTTTGATTAGAGGGATTTGAGAATAGCTGTGATTTGCCGTCTTTTAATAAGAGACTTTCCAAAACTATTCCATACCTTCTCAAATTTTTATATTTCTGAACATGGAGCGAAATGCAGGTGGTAAGCGAGCAAAGAGGGGGGTAGCACATGGAGGTAGAGGTACGAGAGAAGGTGCTCCTTCCAGTGCTGGCGACAACACGCATGCCAGCGGATCGTCAGTTGCAGGACCGTCAGGCCTGTCATCGTGGGTCAGGGCCCTGTGAATCTAAGTAACGAACATCGTCGCCAATCTGTCCTTCAGTGGTTAATGCAACCTGCATCTAGCAGTCTTACCTCCTCGTCCTCGCAGTCACGGCCACAAATGTCGTCATCAGCATCATCAGCATCTGTCCAACATGAAGCAGCCCAAATGTCAACTCGTGTACCCACCACTGTGGATAATCCATTTGTCTGAAGACCTCTTTGATGACAAAATGCGGTTGGGGTCAGAAGGCATGTTAAAAGATCAAGGAGGATGATTTAGTCTGCTCTGACGCCCAGTTACTGATGCCATCAGAGGAGGTGAAGGAAGCCGGTCAATCGGCAAAAATCCCGGGCGGTCGGCAACGCCTTGCAGTGCCCCTTGCTTGTAGCCCGCAGCTTCTGGATGCAGAAAGTCAGGACGACCAAGTCACCTGTGTTGATGATGATGATGATGACGACATTGCGGATCCATCCTGGTCTTTTCCGCAGAATTTGCTTGCGAGCGCTTCATCAGTGGACGAGGAGGAAGACGATGGGGTAGTGTCAATACGGGTCCCGCCACAAAAAGGGAGAGGGCGGTCGCAGAAGTCCGCTGATATGATTCCGCCAGCCACGGTCAGCGCAAACCCCGCTCCTCGCTTATCGCCGTCAAAAAGGTCCAGGACCTCTCAAGCCTGGGCCTTCTTTGAGCAAGCCTCGATTCACCCAGCGATGTCATATGCCGCCTTTGCCGTAAACGCATAAGTAGAGGCAAGAACCTTAAGTGGTTAACCACCACCAACATGTCTAGTCACATGCAGCGAATGCATGAGTTGAAATGGAGGGAACACTTGGCCAAAAAAGGCCAGACCGACGCCGGGCCTCCAACCACTGTCACACCCTCTGTCTCCGCCTCCTCCTCCTCCGCCACCACCAAGCGTTCCTCAGCTGCCCATGTCTCTCAGAGTCATGATCAGGGATCAGCCTCCGCTTCAGCCTCCACCGTCGCCGAGTACCACCAGCACCACCAGAGACCCATCCTACCCCTTCTCCTTCCGCCAGTTTGACGACCTGCACGCCGTACAGCGGCGTACAGCGGCCAGTCTAGCAGCCAGCCTTCTGTCTTCCAGGTTTGGGAGCAGAAGAAACACTTTAACCCAAACCATCCCAAAGCCAAAAGCCTGAATGTCGGCATTGCCAGGCTTTTGGCCTTGGAAATGTTGCCTTCCGTCTGGTGGACACAGATGGGTTCCGCCACGTCATGGCCCTCGCTTGCCCCCAATACCAGATGCCGAGCAGGCATTTCTTTGCCAGAAAAGCCGTCCCTGCCTTGGCCAGCCACGTGTCATCTAAAATTTCAAGCGCGTTGTCTGCATCTGTGTCCGGAAAAGTCCATCTCACCACCGACACATGGACTAGTAAGCACGGCCAAGGCCGCTATATCTCTGTGACAGCTCACTGGGTGAGCTGGGTGGATGTCTCTGGGGGTGACGGTGGCTCTCAGGCTCGGCGCACGCTCTTCAAAACCGCAGGGATGGTGCAGGGCTCTTTCCCCCAAGGTCCTCTGGTGGCATCACGTGCCCAGAGACACCAGGCCGTGTTGAAATTAATCTGCCTTGGAGACCGTCCACACACAGGTCAGGAGCTGTGGACGGCTCTAAGCAACGAGACCGAGCGCTGGCTGGGTGACAAGAACCTTGTGCCAGGCAAGGTGGTGTGCGATAACGGGTGAAATCTGCTGGCCGCCCTTAAGATCGGTAGGCTGGAGCACATCCACTTGCTGGCTCATGTCATGAACCTTGTCGTCACCAGAAATTTCTTAAAGAGCTACCCGGTCTGGGGACTGCCTGAGGAAAGAAGGCTCGAGGTCTCGATTCGCACTTCGACCATTCGCACCCCTGTTCTTTCCTTGTCCCGCCTGGCTGCGTTTGCAGCGTCAGCTCGGCCTCCCGCAAGACCGTATCATTGTGACGTCGGCAACACGCTGGAATTCCCACCCTCCACATGCTCACACGCGATTGTGGCAGCAGCGGCAATGCCATTACGCAGTACGAAGTGGACACATCGGCCTGACAAGCACGCGGTACGGACCCGGGGTGTTGAACCACCGAGGGGGGGGAGGGGGTGGGAAGGAGGTGAAAGAGCTCTGTACCATCATTGCCAGTTTTGAAGAAGGCCACCTAAATGCGTCAGTCGCGGACAATGCCTTTGTCAGCATGAGCATTGTGGGGATCTTAGTTCTGGACAATGATCGTTGGACACTCTGAAACAACAGGTCCGCCAGCGACGGAGGAGGAGGTCGGACACATGATGAGGACTCGGAGCCTTTCTCCCGTCAAATCAACAAGGCCCGACAGTTTCCACAATTTACATCGGTCTTCATTTGGCAGTGGGTTCGGGGTCCGAGCTAGATGCAAGGGTCGGCGCATCGCATGCTCCAGGGGTGCTTCATCTCAGGCAAGTCAGGGCTGTTGTTGAAAGACTGTGACGGAGGAAGCGCGAGCGAGGAGGAGGACGAGTATTATAGGACACCGATGTTTACCCCCGACGTCCCTGCCTTGAGAAAGAGGTTGGCGCGAATTTTAGGCGGAGGGGAAGATGTGGAAGATCAGTTTGCTGTGGCCCCTGACCCAGAGGGCTTGCGAAAATCAAGGCTCCATCTCATCACATGAGTTCTTTGGATGCCTCCATTTCCTCCAACATGATCCTCCGCTTTCAAGGCCATCAAAATGACAACAGTTACTGGGTGGCCACCCTCTGGATCCCAGGTACAAAACAAAATCAGCACTCTCCTTCACCACCCAAATAGAGAGTAAAATGCAGCAAATGGAGACTTGCTGAATTGATCAACTGGAGTCTTCTATTGCGTCTGCTTCACGTTCCCCCAAATGTCACGGTGGAACAACATCAGCGGACGTGACAGCGTAGAGTGCACAAGGTAGGCCGTAGCCGGAAGCAGCAGGCAAGGTGGCAGAAGCCTTATGGGTGACCTCTGGCAATCTTTGTTTTCCACATCACCATCAGCGTGCAATGCTGGGAACACATCCATAACACACTGAGTCAGCTTAAGTCAGGATGCACGGAACTATCTGCGTCTCAACAACCGATGTTTTTGAATGTGTTCCCGGACCCAATAAGGAACTTATGGGTTCCAAAATGGAACGATTGGCCCGAGCTGGCTCGTCACAGACATAGAGGTGTTCTCCTGCCCATGGCAGCCATGCGTCATATCAGAGCGGACTTCCAGCACTGCTGGAGGAGTCATTTCAGACAAACGCATCGGCTTTCCACAGAAAATTGTGAGAACGTTTGGACTTTCATCAAGATGAATCAGGCATGGATCTCCCTGATGATGTTGTGGCCCCAGTTGCCCAAGGTTCACCGATGAGTTGCCCAGTCTACTCTCACATTCCTTTTCAAACAGAACATGGTCCTCTTGAAAACTTTTTTTTTAAAATGTTCCATTTCTTACTGCAATTTTTATTCTTCCTTTTTCCCAACAGTTCATTTTGCTGGTTTTGCTGTGAGGAGACTGTTAAGACAGCAGGTTTCATGACAAACACAGTTGATTCCATTTTACTAACTTTATCTTAAGATATTCTTCGCATTGTCATGGTTTTGAGGTCATGTTGCTGTGAGATACAGCCCATCAATATACAATTATGGTCCTTTGGAACAGCAAATGTGGCTTCTAACGTGGCATTTCTCCCTACAATTTTTAACAGTGGCTGAGGAAGTCATCTTTTATAATTTTTTTGGGTCATGCTGCTTTGATATGCAGCAATACTACAGGTCCTATTATAAACAAATATGTTGTTTCTAACAGACATTTGCTTTCTTCACAAGTTACCCAAAGTTCGGCTACCCAAGGCGTCATGCTTTTGAATTTTTGGGGGAATTTTGCTGTGAAATTGGCAGCTCATAAATACAGGTCTATTCATAAAGATGTTGTTTTCTACACCAGACAATTTGTTTTCACAATGACCAAAGTGGCCTCAAGGGTCATGTTTGAATTTTTGGGGGCATTTTGCATGTGACATGCAGCTATTACTAAAGGTCCTATTCATAAAAAAAATTTGTTTCTAACCACATTTGTTATTAACAATTTTAAAGAGTGGCACAAGGGTGTTGGTCGCTGTCAGAAACAAGGAATAGTGTAGGACACTGTTAATGGACAAATATTGCAAAATGGACTTGTTTTTGCATGATACTTTAAATTAGCTATCAATCCCTGTATTGAGACAAACCCATTTAATACATGAAAAAAAAGGAGAAACAAAGACATGGTGGATTCCATCCTATTTTAAAAATGTGTTTTCTAGCAATTAAAGTACTAAAAAACTTGGCAGGTACAACAATCAGCTGTTTAAAATAAATTCTTGAATTGTAAAGGGAGGTACAGGAAAACTTGGAACCCCGATGTAGGTTATTCAGAGGAAAATGGAGTATGGAGCACGGACAGGAGACACAAAGTTACAAGACCCCATTTCCCTCAAAGCACGTTGAAGTAAAATGAGAAAAAGAATTGCCAAGTATAGGGCCACCTGGGTGTTACAGGATCGTTAACCACCCAGTATTATCCACAGTGAAGACCCAAATTGGTCCACACTCATACGGAGGGGCAAGCAGCTACCACAGGAATGGACTGATGTACAGAGGAAGGCTGGAGTTCTACACACTTACGGCTTTCGCACTCCTTGCTTAAGCACGACAGTTTTCGTTGCTGCCGACATCAGGGCATTTTAACCTGCGTGTTAATAGATGACGGACGCCAGCCTGGGTTTCACCGCACCCACTGTAACTTCTGGACCACTGGGTCATGCTGTGGCCAGGACAGGATAGTCCAATGTCCAGTGAAAACTCTAAAATGGTGGTTGAAAGACTCCTTTTTCCGGAACTTTTTACATGTGGGGGTCATGCTGGTTTGGGGCTAAATGCTGTGGCCCAGGGCACAGGTTATAGTACAATGTCCAGTGAAACATAATTGGTGGTTGAATGACTCCTGTTTTCCCCTGGCCAACTTTTTAAATGTGGGGGTCATGCAGGTTTGGGGCTATGATGTGGCCCTGGACAGGTTATAGGCAATGTCCAGTGAAACTAAAAATGGTGGTTGAATAAGTACTCACTTTTTCCGGAACTTTTTTAAATCGTGGGCGGTCATGCAGGGTTTGGGGCTCATGCTGTGAGCCCAGGACAGGTATAGTCAATGTCCAGTGAAAACTAATATGGTGGTTGGAAAGACTCCTTTTTCCGGGCACTTTTTAAATGTGGGGGTCATGCCTAGGTTTGGCGGCTCATTGCTGTGGCCTAGGACAGGTATAGTCAATGTCCAGTGAAACTATATGCGTGGTTGACATGACTCTTTTTCCAGGCACTTTTAAATGTGGGGGTCATGCAGGTCTGCGGGCTCATGCTGTGGCCCAGGACAGGTATAGTCAATGTCCAGTGAAACCTAAACATGGTGGTTGAAAGACTCCTTTTTGCGGCACTTTTTAAAATGTGGGGGTCACCATGCAGAGTTTGCGGGGCTCTTGCTGCGATTCCAGGACAGGGATATTTTCAATGTCCATAGACAACCCACAATTCAAGTAACATGATGGTTCAAATCATACTGCTTCTGGAACTTTTTAATTTGTGGGATGATGCAGGTTTAAGGGATCCAGGCTGTGGTACAAAGACAGGGATAGTAAATGGTCTGTGACTTTCTTTTCTGTGAATTTTATAAACCTAGTGTGTTGCCTTAAGATGTGCACGTATACATTTGACGGTTCGTGGATGTTAATCTTTCAGATTCTCCAGCATTGTTGGGGTGTATTAATGAAGGTGTTGTTGCTTCACATAGTCTTTAATGGTCCATCGGCATAATCGATGCTCACTATCGAAAAACCTTATCGATAGCGGCCGACTATCTTGGACCTATCGATCGATTTCGATAGCCAACGCAATCGCTCATAAACTACTCATGATTCCATCTATTTGTGAAGGCAGCAGTCACCTCCTGCTCAGCAAAATAACCCCACAACATGATGCTGCCAACACCCCGGTGTTTCACAGTTGGGATTGGTGATCCTTAGGCTTTCACAAGCTTCCTCCCTTTTTTCCTCAAAAGAACGATGGTCACTTATGGCTAAACAGTTAATTTTAGTTTGTCCAGACCACAGGACATGTCTCCAAAAATGTAGGTCTTTGTTTCTGTGTGCATTTTTATACATTAGTCTTGCTTTTATATGGTTCTTTTGGAGTAATGGCTTTTTCCTGGTAGAGTGGCCTTTGAGTTTATGTTGAAACACTTGTTTAATTGTCGATAATGACACAAACTTACCAGCTTCCGCCAGCATCTTCACAAGGTCTTGTGCTTTTGTTCTTCGGGTTGATATGCATATGTTGGACCAAAGCACTTTCATCTCTGTGACACAGAACCCATCTCCTTCCTGAGCGGTATGTTGGCTGGACAGTCCCATCTTGTTTCTACTTGCTTGTAATTGTTTGCACAGAGGAACGAGGCACCTTAAGGCATCTGAAAATTGCACCCAAGGATGTGCAAGTTCACAATTCCCTTCCTGATATCTTGGCTGATTTCTTTAGACTTTCCTATGATGTTACACACAGAAGCAGTGTGTTTATGGTGTGCTTTAAAATACATCCATAGGTGTGTCTCTAATTCACTCAGATGTTGTCAAAAAATCTATATACATGAAATCATCAAATGGGCTGTCCCAAGTTGTTTAAAGGCATAGTAATTCTAGTATACGTAATCAATATGTAAACTTTTGATTTTGCAGAAAGTAATAAAAATGCCTTAAATTCTCTCTATCTCTCTCTCTGATTATTCTGGCATTTGGCAAATATAACTAATTTTGGTTCCTAATTGACCTAAAATGGGTAAGATTTATTCTGACTTAATATTAGATAGTAGGAAAAACATGCATATGTGTGTTTTATATAGTATATGTAAACCTCTGGTTTCAACTGTATATAGAAATAACAGAAAAGAACTTTCAAGATATATTTTAGTGGCACAATTTGCTATGAAAAAAAATAAAAAGCACATTTTTAAGCTTCCTTTTATATAAATATGGTATAAAATAAAGTGCTTTGTATTATAGAAAAAATGCAATAATTATTTAAATACTCATTGTAGCATACATGTACTGCAAAATAAATACAGTTTTCAATTTAGCCATGGTAGGAAAATGTTGGACAAGAAAAATCACCAGAACTTTGTCCTCAGGGATTTCAATCAGGCCAGGCTGAGTGGCTGCAACTCTTTCTGATAGTGTTGCAGCTTTTGGGGCAAAATCCTACTATCTGTATTTTTTTTAGTATGCTCACTTAAAACATAGCTTCCATCAATCAAGAGAGGCTCTGTTTTTGTAGTGCTGTAATAGTTTGTGACTTGGATTGTATAATAGGTCGCCTTCTACAGTTACAGTATTTCTATTTTTATATTCCATGACAACATCTCTTATAGCAGATCCCTTAAAATTTAATTTCTGCATGGTCAATTCTGAACCTGCAGCTCAGAGACATTTCTTAGATAGACTTATCAACCGCAGCTTTATTTTATCATTCTTCCCTTGTAACTAATTTTCGTGTTTCTCAATTAAATGCATATGTACTGTAAAGGTCACTGTAGCTGAGAAATAGCTGAAAATGTGCCCTATTAAGCCTAAGTAGAGCCTATTTTCCTTCAAATTGGCAGAAAAATATATGTCTATAATTTATTTTGCACAGGGAATAGGTCTTTCTGCATATTTGTATGTATGCCTCAATGAGGCTTGCCATTAACCTCTTGAGGCTTCACTAGGCTCTATGAATTTTGATGCAAAGCTAAAAATCTGTCAAGATTTTGTTGCAGCTCCAAAAAGATTATCCTGCTATAATGCAGTGATGAACAGGTTACACGTTGTCTCCTGGCTGGGCTTTAAATTTATGGTATATGATAGTATTTTACAGGAATGTCAATGGAATAGCAATTTCTTAAAAGGGTCTATCCATCTTTGTTTCCTTTCTGCTTCTGGAAATGTTAGTTTCTTCTTAATGCGAAAACAACTTTACTGTATAGTCTACAACTTTAGAAAAAGAAGATGGAGCAGTGGCGCAGAGAATCCTCACAAGCTATAGACCCAAGCTTCAGAGGTTTGACCCCATAGTTCCACATTGAGTACAATTAAAGAAAATTAAGCTGCACTACATGCCAGAAAAATAATAACACCCATGTTCTCATTGTCAATGTTTCAACTCTTCCATGGAGCCATTTTAAAGAAGGTTGGCGTGCTGATTCCTTTTCTTTTTCAGCCTACTTAATTTTTTAAAGAGGTTTTCTCACCACTCTGTTTCACAGAGTCCCAGCCAGCTTCAGACTTACACTTCCTTGTTAAGCTGTGGGTGGTTCTATAGCAGTGATGTGCATATTAGCTCTGCTATTCCTAGCTATTCCTGCTACAGAGACATGAGTACAGAGGGATTTTAAACTGTAGTGCACAAGGCTACAGAGCTCTAAAGGGTTAAAGCTTCTCAGTAAGTAATGTAAGCACATTAAAATTGTGTAAGCCCTGCCCACCAAAGGCTAGCCCCGCCCACTGACAGTTATTCTCATGTTTCTACCTATTCAAAGTAATAGGTTTATAAGTCGAGGTGGGCGGGGCTAGCCTCAGGTGGGCGGGGTTTGAAAAAAACTGACTCTGACTCTTTCCTGGCTGAAAACTGCAGATTTGAGAACTAAATACTCTAAAACTACAGCATCTTACAGAATAAGGGACACAGCGCTGGAAACAGCATGTCTGTCACTAGCTTGTTCTGTCCTTGGCCAGGGGGGCATAAACTATGTGACAGATTTTCTTTAAGAAACTATACAAATAAACAGGATTATATCCAGTTGAGCCAATCACAGGCCTCAGCAGTCACTGTTTGTATTTATAGCATGCAAATGCAGGTGCCAGTAGTTGGCTCATGGTCACTTCACTGCCCAACGACCAACAGAAGACACCAGAGCTCTGGCGGCTCGAATGGTGGCAATGGAGAGGCAAGTTTAATTTTTTTTTTTTGTTTTTAATCCATGTGGAGTGGTGGGGAAGTGTGTAAACAAACAGAAAAACCCTTTAACTACCCACTGTGTTTAAAATGGTCATGAACATGGTTTTAGCATACTTAGGACAATAAAATGATGCAAAGCAAAAGCTGGTGCAAAGGTTGTCCAACCATTAAAAGGGTTGTGTCACCACATTAATTCATCTTGCCTCAGTCCTGTTTTCTTACTTTCATTTTGAATTCAGGGGTGTGTTTACTGGCTTCCACTAGGCTGCAGTAGAAGCCAGGTCTGTAGCTATAGCAACCAGGACTGGCAGCCTATCCAGAGAGATCAAACAGGTCTGTAGCTATAGTGACTTGAGGAGCTGATGCAGCCCATACAAGAGGGGATATCTCAGGATAGGTAGGATACTGTTAATGGACACATATTGCAAAGTGACTTGTTTTTGCAAGATCTTTAACTTAAAAAGCAATCCTTGTAGTGAGACAACCCCTTTAAATATCATTCATTGTATAGATCTTAAAAATTAACATAGTTTGCCATTCAAATACTTTTAAAATGATCCAGTAACGGAGTTATGATCTTTACTCACACAGATGGTGCCACACGGTGATCAAGGTGTATAGCAATGGAAATATCCACTAAATGAAAATAGACATGCATGCTCAGTCACTCTCCCCACTGCACAGCATCCAAAAGAACTAGCTCTTTCACCTGCTTGTCAGGAAAGAAGCTAAATCTATGCAGTAGCTTAGCAGTATAGCTGAGAAAACTCCTTTGCATGAAAAGATAGAAGAGACTATAATGTCAGCTGCCATAGGGGGAAGGAGTCCGATTCTGTCCAGCCCACCTTAAAAACAAATTAGCAGTAACACCAAGAAGAACATATGATGGCAAAAATGAGGGAAAAAGTATTTTTGTTAACTGCAAAAACACTGTGAATTACTTTAACATCGCTACGTACAGCCTAAAAACGATTTTAAGGATAACCCCTCTAATAATAACACCATTACAAGGCAGGGTTGTGCATTGTGAGTTTGTTAAAGAAGTACTCAAAATAAAAAGGAATAAGTACCAAATATTTAGGAGCTCCCAAGTAAAACATGAGATTAATTTTACTTTATAAAAGTATTTCTTTTGTTGCACATGTAATGATCTTCTAATGACTAAATACTTATGTTGGCAACTAAGGATTTTTCTAAAATCAAAGGAAGTAATGTAAACCTAAAAGACAAAATGTATTGTTTCTGTAAATCTCACTGATATAGATGGAGATAGACTACATGTCACGGTCACCTCTTCAAAGAATCACGGACTGCTACAGGAAGTCATGTACTCAAAAACCCCTTTAAAGCAAATGTGCTTTTTGTCTTCCCCGTGCTGCATTTTAGACACAGAACATTACATTAACTTTCCCCAAAGTTTGAAGTGTCCCACAGTATTGGATATATCTGTATTGGTATGTCTGTAAACTGAATATTATATCTGTCTGGTATGCTAAAGTTTGGCTTGGGTTAATATTTAATGCAATTAAACCATGCTGAACTGGATTCCCTAACCTGTAAGTTTGTAATAACTTAGGGCCACATGTATGAAAACTGTTTAGGTCTAAAACTCACTTTTTTCCCCATAGAAACCTATAGGGAAAAAAGTGAGTTTTAGACCTAAACAGTTTTCATACATGTGGCCCTTAATGCTAAGTAACAAAAAGATATACCTTCTTTTTTGGGTATTGTCTTACGGAATATCAAGTGGCATCTAGGAAAATGTTGTCCTTGGTCATTAGAAGGAACATAAAAGAGCCGGTGTAGGTATGATTGACAGCCTAAATGGTCCATGGGTTATTTTTATGTGGGTTACAATTTCAAGAATGCCTTTTGGCAGAAAGAAAACTAATTACCAAGTATGAATAAGTATTATACAAACTAGCACCATACAAAGAAAGTGCCTCAAGAGTTTGTGTCTGTGTCACAGGCAATTTAGGGAACAACTTCACAACAACCTCAAATAACTAAACAGACTTCAGAATATTAGACGTGCCAACCACATGGAAGGCAAAGTAAAGTGCAAGCAGTAGTTAAATAAACTCTGCAAATGTGAGTGATTAATCTGTTAAATTGCCCTGAGCAGGTTAGAGCAAAAGACAGGAAGAGTAAAAGCTTCATAAACTGTATTTTTGTAATAAATTACACAATAAACTAGGTTTTTATTCTTTGCATCGTCAATAAAGAACATGTGTACTTACACTCAGTTTCATTGTAATTTTTGTTGTTTCAATTACACACAAATCAATAAGGTCGAATAGAGTATTTGCAAATTAACTATCAAGAAATAGATCACAGTGGAAAGTGTTTCTCTCTT
Organism: Phyllomedusa bahiana; assembly: GCA_025379985.1. Lineage (NCBI taxonomy): Eukaryota > Metazoa > Chordata > Amphibia > Anura > Hylidae > Phyllomedusa > Phyllomedusa bahiana. The sequence continues at coordinate 110,421 of JAODAL010007815.1, read as the reverse complement.
AAGTCATCTCCAAATGGACCTATCTTCCACTAGACCTGTGGAACTTTGCTGTATTAAAGGGGTTGTCAGAAAGTTTATAAAGATTCCCTACTGCCTCCTGTCACAAAATGGCGCTCGTGACCACAAAGACAAACACTGAACAGTAATTCTAGCACCAATTGAGTCTGTTATTTTCATGGTAGAGAGAGTGCTGCAGCTTACACTGACTCCTACCAAAAAGTAACTCAAAATACTCAAAAAATAAAGACAATAAAAATCCTCTCTCACCTCCAACTGTGTAATCAGCAGCTGGGAACAGACTCCTCCCCCTCTCATGTTATCGGTAGGTGGGAACCGACTCCTCCCCCTCCCATGTTGTCAGCAGGTAGGTGGGAACAGACTCCTCCCCCTCCCATGTTGTCAGCATGTAAGAGGGACCCGACTCCTCCCCCTCCCATGTTGTCAGCAGGTAGGTGGGAACAGACTCCTCCCCCTCTCATGTTGTCAGCAGGTAGGTGGGAACAGACTCCCCCCCCCCATGTTGTCAGCAGGTAGGTGGGAACCTACTTCTCCCCCCCCCCCATGTTTCAGCGGGTGGGTAAACCCGACTACCCCCCCTCCCTTTGTACGGGTAGGGGGGAACAACCCCTCCCTCCCCCATTTGCACGGGTAGGGGGGAAAGACTCCTCCCCTCCCATTCATCACTGTAAGGGCCCCCCGTTTCCCCCCCCTCCCATTTTCGCAGTAGGGGGAAAAGACTCCCCCCCCCTTCATGTTTCACAGGTAGGGGGGAACAGATCCTCCCCCCCCATTTGTCGCAGGTAGGTGGAAACAGACTCCTCCCCCCCCCTTTTCTTGTCGCACGGGTGAGAACAGACCCCTCTCCTCCTGTTTTATCACTGGGTGGAACAGACCCCCCCCCTCCTGTTTTATCAGCGGGTAGGGGGAAAAACTCCTCCCCCCCCATCTTTCGCATCAGGTAGAACAACTCCTCCCCTTTCCCTTTTTCGCAACAGGGGGAACAATTTCCCCCCCCTCTCAGTTACGGTAGGGGGGAACCGATCCCCCCCCCTCCCATTTTCAGCAGGTAGGGGAACAACTCCCCCCCCCTCCCATGTTGTCAGCAGGTATATGGGAACAATTCCCCCCCCCATGTTGTCAGCAGTAAAGGCCCCCACTCCTCCCCCCCCATTTTGCCCAGCGGGGTAGGGGGGAACAACTCCCCCCCTCTATTTGTCACGGGTAGGGGGGAACCACTCCCCCCCCCTCCCATTTTTGCGCGGTAGGTGGGAACAGACCCCTCCCTCTCCCATTTTCCCATAGGGGAAAACAACCCCTCCTCCTCCTGTTTACACAGGTAGGGGGGAAAACCGACTCCTCCCCCCCCATGTTGCCCAGCAGGTAGGGGGAAAAACCAGACTCCCCCCCCTCTCCCATGTTGTCAGCAGGTAGGTGGGAACAGACCCCTCCTCCTCCCATGTTGTCAGCATGTAAGAGGGCCCCGACTCCACCCCCCCCCCAAATGTAGTCGCAGGTAGGGGGGGAAACAAAATCCTCCCCCTTCTTGTTGCACCGGAGGGGGGGAACCGACTCCTCCCCCCCCCATTTTGGGTCAGAAAGGTGGGTGGGAACAGAACTCCTCCCCCCCAATGTTGTAGCAGGTAGGGGGAACAGCCCTCCCCCCCCTCCCATGTCATCAGAAATGTAAAAAGGGACCCGACCCCTCCCCCTCCCATTTTTGTCCAGGTGGGTGGGAATGGGCCCTCCCCCCCCCCCTCCTTGTTATCAGCAGGTAGGTGGGAACAGACTCCTCCCCCTCCCATCTTGTCAGCAGTCAGGTGAGAACAGACCCCTCCTCCTCCTGTGTTATCAGCAGGTAGGTGGGAACAGACTCCTCCCCCTCCTGTGTTATCAGCAGGTAGGTGGGAACAGACTCCTCCCCCTCCCATGTGTTATCAGCAGCCAGGTGGGAAAACGGGCCCTCCCCCCCTTTCCCCTTTGTGTTATCACAGCCAGGGGGAAAAAAGACTTTTCTCCTTCCCTTGTTGTCAGCAGCCAGGTGGGAACGACCCCTTCCCCGTCCCCGGTTTATCAGCAGCCCAAGGGGACAGATCCTCCCCCCTAGGGTCTTTGCATTGGGGACCGGATAAAATTTTTAGCCTTTTTAAGGCGGAAAAAAACTCCTAAAAGTGTAGGGGTGACAGCACTAAAAAACTTTTAAAGGGTTTAAAACAGTGATAACTCCGTAAGCACCAGCAAAATGTTGTCGTTTTTACCTCCTTGAGTTTCAACAGTCATAACTTTTTTATTTTTTCAATATGCATTTGAATTGGACTTTTTTTTAACCCCGGGTTTAAATTTTTGCTTTTTTTGGGGGGCATAGTTTGGGAGTTTACAAAAAAATTTAATGGCCTTTAAAAGAAAAAAAAATTTTTGCCATGACAAAAAAAAGTGTTTTTCGTAATTTTTTAATTATTTTTTTACCCCTTTAAAAATTTTTCACTCTAATTAACCTTTTAATTTTTAAGGGGATTTTTCCACACTGATTTGGGAGGGATTTCAGCCGTTTTTGCGCGCCGTTTTGCGCCCCAAAAACGGCTGAAAATCCGCCCGGGCTTTATGAAATCCAAAATTTCTCATAAGAACTATGGATTCCGTCCCCCCTCACGCCGGCAAAATGCAAAATTACCCCCGGACGGGAAAACGCCCCGGGTGGATAATGGATGTCTATGGGCCAAGAGTTTCCCGGCCCCCCGCCCCCCCCCCTGCACGGCACACCCCGAAATTGGGGGTGAAATCCGTCCGCAATTACGGTGTGAATACCCCGTTTGAACTTGGGCCTAATTTAACGGGTGTTTATTTTCGTAGATCCCCAAATACGTGTGGGTTTTTTTTTTTGTTTATAATAAAACAGGGTGAAAAATTTAAAAATTTTTTTTTAAAACCTTTTTTTTTATTATTTTTTTTTTTTAACTTTTCCCGTTTTTTTACGGGGTTTTTTTTAAACCCCAAAAAAAGGGAAATAAATATATATTTTTTTATATACTTAGTAATGAAACAGCATATTTCCCTTGCATCTAACACTTTAAACACCTGAAATCATCTCCCCTGACCGCAGGCTTACTTTACAGACAGCCCTGGGGCCACTCTAGGTCCCCAGGGCTGAGTGTAGAGCTATTCCCCAGGCTCCATCGGGTCACCGGGGAGTTAGGGTAAAAAAGGGGTTTTAAACCCCGGGGAAATAAAAGTTTTCCCTTTTGCACTCCCAAACACAGAGACTGCCAAAAGAATGGACGTTAACAAACACTGTTGAGAGAAATTTTGTACGGGCCCCCCCGGAAAACCCCTCTTTCTGCAGCGACGTCTTTTGGCGTTGCTGCGGACAGACCACTTGCACTGCCTGACGTCAAACATCGGGGGTCGGTCGTTATGGGGCTCAAGAACATATTTCTGGGGAGCAGGGTGATTAAAATAAACAATATTGACAACAACTACATTAACCAACCATATACATAATTACATGAACATGACAGTCCACTGTGACTTCCCCCACTGATGAGGTTACTCAAGTGATGCTGCAGCCAATCATTGGCCTCTGCAGTCTCGGACTTCCTTTACAGCACACGTTTAGTAGAGCCTGTGATTTACTGCAGTGTCACATGAATGATGGATATGATGTAATCAGCGTTGGGCCAACGGGCAACATTAACAATGTTGTAACGGCTGCAGCTTCAATGGTGAAAAGCATTTTTTTTTCCATAAAAGTCCCAAGCAGAAGGGGGATTTAAAATGCCCCGGGTAACTCCTTTTAAAGGGGTTTTTTCGCAAATACAAGGATTGCCCTTTTTTTTGTTAAAAAACTTGCAAAAACAAGTCACCTTTTGCAATATGTGTCTATTAACAGTTCCTACCCATTCCGAGATATCCCTTTTTGTAAGGGCTCATCAGCTCCTCAGGGCCTATAGTTCAGACCTGTTCAGTCTCTCCTGATGGCTGCCCGTGCTGGTCGCTATAGCTACAGACCCGGTTCCTCAGCAACTCTCACTGAAAGGCAGTAGGGAACCCCCACATTCAAAAAGAAGCCCGAGAAAAAGCACTAAAGTAAAAAAAGAAACAATGTAGTAAGACAACCCCTTTAAGTTCCCCCTTGTTTAAAAAACTCACCAGAGGATCCTCTGGTGCTTTTAGTGGGTTAGTCTGATCCTGGTTGACTATAGAGGCAAGTCGCATGCTATGTACAAGTATGTACTGTACCTTGTCCTTAAAATTTTGGTATAGTAATGTACACAGCACTGACCCAAAAGCATTGTCTCAAAGTTCACTCTTGGTGACATTATGACAAATTTTGCAGATTTAGGGGCTTTCCCGCTTTTGTCCCCTTTATTTATTTGAAAAAAATTGGGAAATTTAAATTTTTTATCCAACAGAGCCCCTCAATATTCACTTTTTTCTATGTCACAATTTTCCAAATTTGGCCTGTTTTAATTTAATACCATAAACTTTGGAAACTTTGCAGATCTTTAAAAAGAACCAAGCGTGTTAACTGTTTAAAAAACAAAGGAGACGGGTAAAACCCGTTCCAAAAACCGGGGCCCCTTTGTTAAAAGGAAAAGCATGTCCTACCCCTGGGCCCCCATTCTTTCAATGCAAATTTCAGTACTGAGATTCTCAACAGGCCCCAGCTGCTTCTACCTTGTATAATACCACTGTACTAAGCATTTATTCTAGTCCCATAAAAAGGAGTATGGTCATTCCAGCTGTCAGTATACATCAACACCTAGCCTTGATTTAAAAAAAATAAAATAAAAGTCTAAATACAAATTATGTTTGTAAGAAAAAAAGAAAAGAAATGCAAAACATAAAGTAGTAAATTTTTAGGAAAAAAAAAGTTTAAAAAATTTCAAGTTTACCTGTTAAATAACCAATATTTTGCTATGTGCTCAAGGGGATTTACTTGCTCGTGTACAAAATTGATGAACCATTCAGGGGTCTCTCCAGAATTAAAGAAAAAGGGCCCAAGGGTTACAGAAAGTTTGGGTTTAAAAGGGGAAAAGAAATATAATTTATAAAGGTGTTTATAGGAGTAAACTCTGAACAAGTAAAAGCAGAGCTACAGCATGTATCCATCTTTTGTTTTTAGACCATTTAAAAAAACAGAATAGATAGTATCCTGAAGACAGTCATCTAACATTTGAAAAAAAAGGAATGTAATCAGGATTCTTAGTATCTGACACACAACGGATCTATCATAATCATCATGGCTCTATAAATAGTGGAAGGCATGACAAGTGCAAACAACTCAGGAGTATATAAGGGTTGTTTAAAAATTTTAAAATGAGGGGGCCCCATCAGCGTTATAAATTCTAAACCCAAAAGGCTGTGTGTAAATGTAACTTCCCATTAACATACTGTTAAACATCCCAGACACCCAAAGTAGCAAATGGGGAAATTCCCAAAAAGGGTTTTTACGGCGCATGTTTTCCTTTTAATTAAAGTATTTTAAATTGTTTGACCTAGGGTTTTAATCGTGCAAACCCCGTGGTCAATAAAAGGCCCAAAATGTCCCTTTTTAAAAATTGTATAGGGCCCCCTTTTACTCCTTAGCACCAAGCTTTCTATCTTGGAGGGTGGCTAAGGTGCCTGAGTAGGGCGATCAGAGCTATGCCACCAATTGTCAGTTACAGGGGTTGTCTCACTACAAGGATTGCTTTTTATGTTAAAGATCTTGCAAAAACAAGTCACTTTGCATTATATGTCCATTAACAGTGTCCTACCTATTCTGAGATATCCCCTCTGTATGGGCTGCATCAGCTCCTTATGTCGCTATAGCTACATACCTGTTTAATCTATCCGGATAGGCTGCCTGCACTGGTTGCTATAGCTACAGACCTGGCTTCTACTGCAGCCTAGTAGAAGCCAGTAAACACGCCCCTGAATTCAAAGTAAAACCAAGAAAACAGGACTGAGGTAAGATGAATCAATATAGTGAGACAATCTCTTTAATGATCAGAACCACATAAAATAACATGAAGGGCCAGATACGGCCAGCAGACCGTAGACACATTTGGAAGCTGCATACCATCATGATTCTAACCTCTTGTGCTTTATTTTGATATTGTGTGAAACCTTATCAACTACCAGGAAAGAAATGTAGCCATGATTCCCAATGGTCTCTTCGTAATACAGGGGTTTGCAGTATTTAACACATAAAAAACATGAGGCAACAAACAATCTAAGCAGGTCCCTACCACAATAATACCAAATCGGCGGGCAACCTGATGGAAGTACACTAATACAGATGTAGAAAAGATAAACTTGACTGGCAACACATCATGATGTCACAGCAAAAAAAAGTCATATAAACTTGTTCAATGCTTTTCGATGTCTTTTGTTTTGATCTAAGAACAAAAACTCTTTGTTGTCTCTTTAGATGACTAGTGGCTATGAAAATGCAGTCATTTTGCTTTTTTCCTGTAAAGTTGTGACTTGATGCTTCTGGGCTTCAATGCAAATCTATTACAGGTTTGTCCAACTAATGAGCCATTTGTTTTACTAATGTCTTATGTGCAAAGGGGGCCAAGGCCCACCTTTAGAAACAGAGCTTGGGTGTGAGTGCCACAATTACACTTACTATATCTACACCCCTGCCTTCTAGGAAAGTTTCTCTGTTCCTCAAAGCGGAGTCTCTGCACCAAGCAATGTGGTTGCTCCATTATTTCCTGCCATGGTAAAATGCGCTTCCTGCAAGCTATATGGCAAACATAAGTTGGATTAAATATTCAAATGTATCAGACTTGTCTTGGCAAAGAAACAGCAAAGGTGAGACCATACTGCTGTCAAAAGTTATAGTAAATGATTACTATCGCAAGAAATTCTTTGCCAATTTTAAACCTTCCCAGGAAAAAAAGGTTATTTTTCCCTTACATCTATGAGAGACACTGCTCTACTGAACACACAAAGTAAAATAAATGTTCCCTTGGTGTAGCTGGAATAAAAATTTGTGTGCTTGAAATCAAGTTCCTTCCAAAGAGCATATTAAAAAGAATAAACTTTATTCAGTTTGGGAAGTGAAGAGGAAAAATAATAGTGTATTTATTCGCCATGCAGTTTTTTATTAAAATGATATTCTTTTATTATGTAATTTATTATGTTATTATTAGTAGTTTTATACTTTCTGAGCAGTGTGCTCATTTTTAATGTACTCATACTAACGGATTTTCACTGCCAGAAATGAATCTAAACTTGACAGCCTATAATAATAAATGTATTTGTGAATTTCTATCCTTAGTTTTTGTTTTGCACTGAGAGAAAATAAAGCTGGCATAAGTGTGATATGTGCCTACTATTTGGGACAACATTACTATATTTTAATTAACCTACAATAATTACATTGAGAAATGAAGCAATGAATTGTAGTTATTATCCTAGTCTCCAATGCTGAATTCTTATGCTACTTGGTTCATTACATAGAATATGTAACACAGGGGCAGCAAACTCAAATACACAGTGGGCCAACCTTGAACAAGGACGAGTCCACCTTGATATTTATTGCAAAATGTCTACTATTGCTGAAGCTTTCCCTTCTCAGCAGGTAAAATGATAATACCCACTTTATTTGTACTGATTGCAGTCAGTTAACACTGTCTCCTGTTGTTTTCACTGTGCTTCTTATCTGCTGCACGGCACGAGGCTCCATTTGGAGTACCCAGCTGCCTGCAAAGATGCAGCGGCTAAGAAAGAGCTGGATGGGTGATGTTTTGAGGCTACAGATCCTTGTTTCTCCCTTGAGCTAATCTTATCTCATCACTCATTCCACTCTGCCTTATCCATCGTCCTGCTGTCAGAGTTGTTTCTCCTGCCCTGTGGTCCCTTCTCTGCTCTAAGCAGGAGGAAGTGGCTGAGTGAGAGCTGTGTAATGACAGCTGCTGGCTTCTACCTCTTATCCTTTGTATACTGCCTAGCCATTACCTGTGGGCCAAATATAGTTACACTGTGGGCCAGAGGTTGACACCCCTGCTGTAACATATATGTATCAAGCAGTAGCGGCCATTGTAATACTATTCGAGTTATGGGATCACCACTAAAATGGACTAAGTGCTTCCTACTGTTACTCACAGTATCCAATTTTTATAGGTGTTTAAGTAATTCCAAACTACAAAACAACATCTGCCCGGTAACAAAATAGGTGGATAAGGGTAACCCCCAAAGAAATACAAATATACAACCTAATTAGAGAAAGAAAACCATACAAAATATCCTCAGGACAAGATAAGATGTAACTTTTATTAAATAAATATACAATCTAAAAAGGGATGATAGAACCAAAAATCCCTAACACAATAACCCTACAAAAAACCCTACAAAACTATATGCTACCTATCCAAAATTTGGGAAAATCGCACCGATAAGGGCGCCTCCAAGCCGGAACTTAAAGTAAATAACCCTAATGTACCCTAAAGATTCTACCAGACATCCTTTTTCCCCAAAAAGGATTAAGGAAAATTACTCCGTTATAAAGGGGTAATATAAATGATCAGATGCCAAATCAAACAAATAAATAAGATATACCTATGTTAACAGTGGCATAAAATTGCCATTTCAGAACATATCAAGTATTCATCAAATAAACCATGCTATATAATCAAATATAAACTAAAAACCGACTCAAATAAAAAAAGGGGAGTGTTACTTGAAAGCACATGTGCACTGGATTGTTAAAGGTATAAACCATTCTGACGCGTTTCTCCCCTATTTTGGGGTGCATCAGGGAACAACCAAATGCAAGGGGAACTCAATAACATAGTCAACAATAGAATAAAGTGTCACATATTAGACTTACATACCTTCATATAAATGATGATATCGTAGTTATAGAATATAGCGAAAGGTCCGTGATAACTAGAAAGGGATTCCTCCACAGGTTAGAGACGGCATGATGGAATAGCTAGCCATAGAGTGTTTAAGTAATTCACAGAGATATACAAAAGATAAAAGGGCAAAATATAGTGTGATACTGTGGAAAGATGGTGATGGTACAACAGACTGCTAACCTTATGTGGTTGTGCTACACAGAGGCACAACACTAATATTCAGCCCATATGGTTAGACCTGGAGGCACTGCCGGCCCACTTTACTTGGGTGGGCAAAAAACGATTATGGGGACAGTGGTACAGATTCCAGTAGTGATGGTGAGATAGCAATTTACTGGTAAATAAAACCAAGAAGGGTAAAACAAAAAACTACTTTCTTGGTTTGATTTTCCAATAAATTGTTATCTTACCATCACTACTAGAATCTGCACCACTGTCCGTTTATATTCAGCACTGCCACATTATCCTAGGTAATTCAGAGTGCAGTACAGGTGAACAAAAACTTTTAAAGGACAGTGAACTAGTGGGGAAGCTTTTCTGTGTTATTACACTACTCTAACTTTCCAGTCACACATGACATATGAGAAGAAATAGCCCCACGTCTTAAAACATTGGCACAGAGTACTTAACTTATTGCTAAGCTAGGTTATGACATTTATTTAAAAGCGGTCTATACTGGCCAATCATCACAATCTGCTTGGTTTCGAGGGATTGGAACAATAATTGTCCAGTTGAAATAGAGACCAGCAATAAACAAAATATTGGTTTATCACTAATCTTCATCATGCGGCTATAAAAATCCATCTCATCAATAGCACAATTGTGAAATAGCAAAGCTTCTCCTAGTGACATCTACACAAGGCATTCCAGCAACAATGTTACCAGTCGTGAAACTGAAGTAATTTTAGCCCTGCTATCTGCAAGGATCCTACTGACAGAAATGTCCCTCAGATCCTCTGTAATGACTTTGCAGACAATGAATATTGTTACATGAGCGGGCAACTACTTTGTCATAATAAGGCATTTTAATCTAGCCCCCAGATACCCATATACACGGCATAGGACAAATATCGGTTGGTTTATCCGACCGGTATTTGTCCTGTTTTCGTGCCGTGCACATATGTGCTCCCCCTTCACATAGACATATTCATCTTCTGTCCGAAAACCGAACGGAAGAATGAACATGTTCTATGTTTTTCGGACCACCGGCAGTCTGAAAAAACACCAGGTGGAAAACCCGTACAGTGGGGACCGCTGCACGGATTTTCCATTAAGATCCATGTAAAAGTGTTTCAGCCGGTTTGCAGCCGCCCTGATACTTTGCAAGTTAAGCAAATGTAGCAATACATTTCAGACACATTTGACAATCTAAGATCTTGGTGGGGAAATGGGAGTAAATCATTTTGAGGGTGCACTTTTTGAGCGTCATAGAACCTTTCATCTTTCTTATCTTAGTTTTCTGTTTACAGTACCCATAAAAATTATTCAAAGGATGAGTAAGGTAAAATTATGAGACGGGCTGGGAGTGACTCAATAGGATCCCGCTAGGGTGTCACAGGTATCTGGAGCTGTGCTGACTGCATCCCACAGCTGCTGGAGGGTGCGTTTGTGAGGATCCATTGAACAAATATGATAAAAGCAGTCCCACAGATGCTCAATTGGGTTCAAGTACTGGGACTTTGGGAACCGGGGTCATATTTGTAAGTCTTGGTCATGTTTTGCCCATCAATGTCAGACATTTCTAGCCATGTGAATTGTCGCACTGTCTTGCTCGAAGACCCCATCTGCTTCTTGGAAGACAATCAAAATGTATGGGTGTATATAATCTGCAAGGATGGATTCATACCAATTGGTTGAGTGTGCTTTATATATGGATGAGTGGGCCCAAAGAATGCCAGAAAAACATTCCCATACTAGAACGCTGCCAAAAACAAATTATGTTCTTCCACCAATGGTTGCAGGTTGGTTGATCTCTGATCTATCGTGCCTGACAAGCCAACATCCATCCATTCAATGAAGCACAAAGCATGACTCATTGGAGAAGACAACCCTTTGTTAATCAGCGGAGGTCAAATTCCAATACTGCTGTGAAAACTAAAGCCTTTTCAGCCAATGCAACTTTGGTAGCAAACGTGCAGTAACCATCCGTCTGCCTCTGCATCCCCTACACAGTAAGGTTCGCTACACTGTTGTTTTAGACACAAATCTTGCACCCCCGGGTTTAGCTCACTGCTCCACTGTAGTGTGTTGGTTTCATAGCCAACGTTCACCTCCATAGTTCCTGCCTCTCTTATTTACAATGGCACCATTTGTCCACTCATGAAACAGTTTCAACACAGCAGCACATGAACAATTCAAAACTGAACACTTTCAGCAATACTGTTAAACTTGATTTCCGACATCAAAAGTAGAAAGTGGTCATAATAATGTGACTGGGCTGTGTTAGAAATCCTTGCAGGCAGAAGCTCTAATAACAAATATGTCTAGCCTAGGCACCAAAAAAGATAGGTGTTTCCAGATTACATCTACTTGAAGGTAAAACTAAAACTTATAAAGACAATAGATCTGATTTCTTACAAAAATCCTGTCAAAAAGCCAATTTTGCCAGGGAAAGTTTCTGTTGGCCATATAGGGCAATGTAAATGTAACCGCTTCACGACATTGGACGTAAGCTTACGTTCAAGTTGTTTAGGGGTTAATGCAGTTAGCACGATCAGTGTGGTATGTCCGCTGTATATTACAGCAGACATCCCGCCACACTGACCCCAACTGGAGATTACTCCAGAGGGGTCACACAGGTGGGGAGGGGTTATTCCCTTAGCTGCTGCGATCTATCACAGCTAAGGGAAAGACAGAGGGAGATCAAAAATATAGTAGGCATATTTGGTATCACCGCGTAATGACCCACCCTATAAATCTGTCATGTTATTTAACCCACATGGTGAACAGCGTAAAAAAAAAAAGTCACAGAATAGCAATTTTCATTTATTCTGCAGCACATAAAATAGAATAAAAAGGCATCAAAAACTCGTATAAATGGTATTAATAAAAAACGTCAGTTCACGCCGCATAAAAAAGCCGTTACATAGCTCTGTATACGAAAAAATAGTTATGGCTATCAGAAGATAGCGATGCATAAATATTGTTTTACACAATAAAAACACTTTTTTTTAAAGCGCTTCAACATGAAAAAAACCTACATAAATTGGGTATCACCATAATTGTCACGTATATTTTGAGGTGAGCATTGTTAAAAATAAAAAAAACTACTAGGATTGCACTATTTTCTTCACCCTTCCTTCTAAAAAACAGATTTAAAAGCGATCAAAAAGTCTTTTCCATCCAAAATGGTACTAATAAAAATGTCAACTCATCCTGCAAAAAACAAGCCCATACACAACTTTGTACACAGAAAAATTAAGAAGTTATGGCTCTCAGACTATGATGATGCAAAACTGTGTTTTCTTTTTTGAATAAAAGTGTTTTTATTGTGTAAAAGTAGCAAAACATAAAAAATATACATCTTGGGTATCACTGTAATTGTACTGACCTGCTGAATAAAGCTAGTATGTCACTTATACTGTACATTGACAGATGTAAAAAATAAAATAAAAACCAGGATTGTTGTATTTTGTTTAAAACACCTCACAAAAACCTTAATAAAAAGCGATCAAAGCGTCATATGAACCCCATAATGGTACCAATAAAAACGTCAACTCATCCTGCATAAAATAAGCCCTTAATCAGCTTTAAGTACAAAAAAGTAAAAACGTTATGGCTGTCAGACTTTGACGACATAAAAACACAATTTTTTATAAATGCATTTCTATTATATAAAAGTTATAAAACACAAAAAGCTATATAACATTTGTATCATTGTAATTGTACCGACCCCCATAGTAAAGTTATCCTGTCATATATCCTTCATGGCAAACATTGTAAAATTCACGACCAACAAACAATGACGGAACAACTCCCCCCCACCCATTTTCATGGCCCAATGCTAAAATAACTATGGAACACGTGTGTGCCCAAAATGTACAATATACACCTAGCTGAGATCCATGAGGGATGTTGAATTCAAAATGGTGCAACTTCTGGAAGGTTTAACCTGTTCTGGCACTTTGGGATGCTTGTTAAATGTAACATTTCACCCACCATAATCTGCGTTCCAAAAGCCAAATAGCGCCCCCTCCCTTATACGATCTGCCATGAACCCAAACAGCAGTTTAAACCCACATATAGGGTACTGCCGAACTTGAAAAAAATGTGTAACAAATTTTGGGATGCTTCTTTTCCAAGATTCCTTGTAAAAATGAAGCATTTTCAGCCAAATTTGTAGATTGTTGAAAAAAAAAATTAATTTTCATGGCCTAATACTAAAACATTTTGTTAAAGAACTGTGGGGTCCATATACTCACAACACCCATGGATATATTCCTTAAGAGATGTAGTTTCCAATAGGGGTGTTTATTAAGTGTTAGCACAGAAAAGGAGAAAATGAAAAGGAGACCCCAAAGTCCAATAGGTCTTCCTCCTATTCTGAGGATTATGGTTGAGCAGCATAGTGCACTAGGGCCACATATGGGATATGTCTAAAAAATTTAGAATTGTTGGAATCAATATTACATTGCATTTCCCTAGTCACATCTACCGTGTTCCAGTGAATAATGGCTAAAAATTTAAAATCTGCAAAAAAAAAAAGTGAAATTTTGAAATTTCAACTCCACTTTGCTTTATCTTCTGCGAAACACCTAATGAGTTAATAAAGTTCCTAAATGTGGTTTTGAATATTTAAACTCCTTAACGACCGCCCGCCGACTTTAGATGTCGGCTGGTGCGGGTCGTTCGTCTGCAGCAACGTTTTTAGACGTCGCTGCAGACACCGGAGTTTGTGGCGCCCGGGTGCCGCAGCTGCGCTGAGATCGGGGCTGTACTACACAGCCCTGATCCCAGAGCATCTCCTGCGAGCACCGGAGGGAAATCTCCGCATCCCAGTGCTTTAACCCTTTGATTGCAGTGGTGTGTTACCGCAGCGCAATCAAAGGGTTCCCCTGCTCTGTCGGGTGATCGGAACACCCGGTCACCCGACAGAGCTCAGGGAACGGCTGCAGTCAGCCCTGGGGACCTAGAGTGGCCCTAGAGCTGTCTGTGTATGAAGCCGGCGACCAGGACACACTGTGTGCTGTCCAGATCACTGCCTGTGTCAAAGTGACACAGATTAGAATGTATTAGCATATATGAATATGCTAATACATTACTGAGTGTTAAAATAAAAAAAAAATAAAAAAAAAAATTGTAAAACAGTCCTCCCTTCAGGGGATTAAAAAAAAAAAACACAGAAAAAATGTAAAAAAAATAATAAAAAAAAATAATAAAATAAAAATAAATATTTAATAAAAAATTATTGTGCATATATTACACACACTAAAAAAAACTACACATATTAGGTATCCTCGCGACCGTAATAACTTTTAGAATTAATCTATCAAGTTATTAAGTGTAAAAAATAAAAAAAAATTCTGCAATTATTTATAAGTGAATTTAAACTATTCCCCCATAAAGTACAACTTGTTTCGAATAAAACGAGGCCTCATACAACTGGGTCATTGAAAAAATAAAAAAGTTACAACTGTTGAAACGCAAGGAGGCAAAAACAAAAAAAATGTTCTGGTCTTTAACTACTTTTCAGGTGTTCGGCTTAAGGGGTTAAGGGTTGTAGCTTCTTATATGGAGTAATTTATGGGGGTATCTAACATACAGGCCAATCAAAACCACATCAGAACTGGACTGATCTTTAAAAATATTAATGCTGCAAATTTTCTTGAAAATGTGAAAAACTACTACTAAACTTCTAAGCTCCCTAATGTCTTAAAAAAATTACAAGACATTTAAAAAATGATGCCAACCTACAGTAGACATATGCTAGTTATTAACTATTTTGAGTGGAGTAACTGTCTTACATGCAAACATTTTTGAAGTTTGAAAATGGCAAATTTTTCACAATTTTCTCATATTTTTCACAAATAACAAGGATTGTACGGACCAAAATGCCTTACTAATGTAAAGCACAATGTGTCCCGAAAAAAAACAATCTCTGAATCACAAGGATAGGTAAAAGTGTCAAAAAGTTATTCTCACATAAAGTGAGACATATTATCTCACAAATGGGGCTTTGTCAGGAAAGTCAAAACTGGCTGCGTCGTTAAGGGTTAATAAAGTATGTTCTAAGCACTCTGGAATTAACTACATAAACTTCCATCACAAATTTCAATTCTCACACAGCACATGTATTCCATTAAATGTCCAGGACAGAGACCATTGACATTTTCTTACCTTCTTTGTGACCATTAATTGAAGCAATATTGCTTTCATCAGCCACTGTAAAAGAAATGGCATATACATATCATTATCTTGTTTTACTTTCACACAGTTTAACATCTAATCTCCATTACTTAACAGCGTAAAGAGTATTAGCTCTAAAATTGGTTGTTGTAAGATATATACTTAAACCGCTTTACACATGATACCTAGATCACAAGATGTGGAAAATCTGAGTAGCTGAGGTTTTTGAAATGCTGAGTGAAATGGTGTTTATAGTTTTGCAGTCTACCATTTGCTGGGAACAGGGAGATATTTTGCTTGGATGTCTTTTGCTGATTTCCACATAAATCATAGAGAGATCTTTGCAAGTTTATTTCATGAAAGTCTGCTGGATTTTTCTGCAATTGCAGTGGCTTTAAGCCATGTATAAGAGTTCTTCAAAGCATGAAAATAAGTCAGGCAAGGCATATCAATACGTCACAGCCACTGAACCATAATCCGCAGTCTTGAAACTGGACAAGTCGTTGCTATTATTTATAGGTACAGCTAAAACTCTGACACTGGTGTACTTGGACTATACGTGGCCGTGTGGAGAAAACGATATAAATTCTAAAAAATCAGAGTCTCAGCATGTCTGACCAAGAACTTTCATTGACTGTCTTTTGTAGGTTTCTACAATGATACGACTATAACAAACCTACATGGTCTCAACAAAGAGTTCTTGGTAGAAGCAGTTGCTATTCCAAAGTTAATATTAGATACAGGTATGTACTGGAACTTAAGTGAAAATTCAGCACTAGACTATAAGTCTTTGGGTATGTTCTCACGTCTTATATGCGTGCCGCAATTATGGAAATTCATAGCTCTCATAGAGGGCAATGGATTACGCGTCCCCCCCCCCCCTCCCAGCACGTACAATAGAATCGCATCCTACACCTGGGGAGAGAATTGACATGTGAATTGTTAGCGGCGATTACGCGCCGCTGACAATGCATGTCTATGGGGCCGGCCGGCTGTCCTTTGTAATTACGCGCATGCTTTCAAAACACCCGCTGTATTGCAGAGCATACTATACACGCTGCAATAAGCCGTGTGAACATACCCCTAGACTTAAAGCACAGACATGCATGGTCAGCGGCGTGTAATCGAGGCTAACAATACACGTCAATTCTCCCCACGAGTACAATACAATCACATTGTAGGCTTGGTGGGACGACGTGTAATACATAGCTCTCTATGCATTTCGCCGCATATTAAGCGCAATATGCGGCAAAATACGTGCGCAACTATGCTAGAAAATAAGCCATGTAAACATACCCTAAGTGTGTGCCGTACCTTAAAGAAACTCGTTAGTCCGTCAATGCAGGATAAAAAATAGAAACAAAACAAAAACTTACCTTGTAAACCCCAATTGTTCCTGCGGCTGTCTGGTGATCCTCCCAGATGACTTCAGTCTTGACGTGACCCTAAAGCCATTTACAGGCATCAGCGGCCACATGAAGACTGAATGGTGAAGTCATCTGCCAGGATCACCGAGATGGCCACAGAGATGTAACAAGGTACATTTTTCTTTTTTCCTTCTATTTTTTATTATGCCCCAGTTGACTAACCAGCTTTTAAAGTCACAAAACAGGCCTTTAAACACTATGAATATACTTTATTGCAGACAAATCTCAGAGTACTCTATAGCAGGTTGCATGAGACTGAACTTAGTAGTGTGCTTTATGATTAAGTTGTGAATAGATGTTGAAATTTAGTGTTTTGCGAATTACTGTCATTGCACTGTGAAGAGTTCACGGACATTTATTGATGGAGAAACAAAGATCAATCAAGTTAGCTTTTCATTTGTCCAATCACTTCCTACATTCCATAAAATGAATCCATTGGTGCCTGGTAGCCATTTATTTTACCTGCTATATCATCTTGAATGTCCAGCCAAATAATGGGGTGAGGATGATTAGCCAAATATTATAAACAATTTAGATCTGTCAGATGGTGTAAGTGAGGTTGCCCTTTCTGAGAGCAGAAGGTGATAGAGGGAAAGTAGTTGATCTTTGTGATATATCGGTTTTTAAGATTTGGATGTGATTTCTGAGTAAAAAGCAGAGCAAATTGTGACAGGGCTCATTAAGAGACAGCTAACTGCTAACCTCGTCCACATACAGTAATTGACACTTTTCTGTATATTAGTGTGTACAGAGCAAACTGTCAATTGCTGTTTGTGGGTGGGATCAGCAGAACTTTCACAATTTATTTTTCCAGAAATTCAGCATTATAACCTTTACATCACAGAGCTCAGCTTCTCTCCTCTATCATATACCCCTATACAGGGCTGTATTTATAGGTCGTGCTGCCCTAGGCACTAAACCCTAATACGCCCCCATTAACCAATTAGCTTACCACGCCCCTTTCATATTATGCCACACCCCTTTACAAAAGCCACGCCCACTATGACCATGTAACGGCTCAAGAAGAAAGCTAATTGAAGGGTTTGCCGTCACCCAGCTTTCCTAGATGTTGGAGAACCCATTCAGCATACAGACTGGAGATGCTGCCACACTGTGCCTGCACCTAAACCATTATACTTCAACCAATAAAAGCCACACTGCAGCTTAAAGGGAATATGTCACCAATATTTTATTTTATTTATCAAATGAAGACCCTGATACATATTCTTTTCTTCTTCGACATTTTTATTTTCGGATTGTAGATTTTAGTTTGGTCGTCTGTATACGATTATGATCTATGACAGACTTTCCCACCCAGAGCAACAAATCAGACTTCATTTTCCCAGAATGTTCTAAGAAATGAAGGCGGTGGTAGGGGGGGAGGGCAGGGAAGACACTGGGGCCCCTGCCTTCACAGTGGACAGGTCTCATAGTTAGATGGAAGGTCTAATAAGATTATATAGGTGAGATGGTCAGGTGGTCATACAGCATAACAGCCTAAGGGTGCTCTCACACAGCGCCTTTTTGATGCGTTTGTTAATGTGTGTTTTTGTGCAGAAAGGCGCGGTGATTAATACTGTACATTGCTGCTGTGCAAAAATCGTGATTTTACAGCGATTTTTGTGCAGTAATGTACAGCATCAATTGTTGTGCCGACCTGCACAAAAAACACACATTAACAAACGCATCAAAAAGGCACTGTGTGAGAGCACCCTTAGGCTGTTATGCTGTATGACCACCTGGCCCTAAGAGGTGCCGCCCTAGACACCCGCCTATATGATACCTATATACACATCACATGAGAGCCTTATATGATACTGACACCTATACAACACATCACATGACACACAGCTCCATATAGTCTGATACCTCCTATTATATTATAGACAGCTAAATATAGTCTGATACCTCCTATTATATGATAGACAGCTCCATATAGTCTGATACCTCCCATTATATGATAGACAGCTCCATATAGTCTGATACCTCCCATTATATGATAGACAGCTCCATATAGTCTGATACCTCCTATTATATGATAGACAGCTCCATATAGTCTGATACCTCCCATTATATGATAGACAGCTCCATATAGTCTGATACCTCCCATTATATGATAGACAGCTCCATATAGTCTGATACCTCCTATGATAGACAGCTCCATATAGTCTGATACCTCCCATTATATGATAGACAGCTCCATATAGTCTGATACCTCCCATTATATGATAGGCAGCTCCATATAGTCTGATACCTCCCATTATAGGACAGTGACACACAGCTCCATATAGTCTGATACCTCCTATTATATGATAGAAAGCTCCATATAGTCTGATACCTCCCATTATATGATAGGCAGCTCCATATAGTCTGATACCTCCCATTATATGACAGTGACACACAGCTCCATATAGTCTGATACCTCCCATTATATGACAGTGACACACAGCTCCATATAGTCTGATACCTCCCATTATATGACAGTGACACACAGCTCCATATAGTCTGATACCTCCCATTATATGATAGACAGCTCCATATAGTCTGATACCTCCCATTATATGATAGACAGCTCCATATAGTCTGATACCTCCCATTATATGACAGTGACACACAGCTCCATATAGTCTGATACCTCCCATTATATGACAGAAAGCTCCATATAGTCTGATACCTTCCATTATATGATGGGCAGCTCCATATAGTCTGATACCTCCCATTATATGATATGCAGCTAAATATAGTCGGATACCTCCCATTATATGATAATCAGCTCCATATAGTCTGATACCTCCTATGATAGACAGCTCCATATAGTCTGATACCTCCCATTATATGATAGACAGCTCCATATAGTCTGATACCTCCCATTATATGATAGACAGCTCCATATAGTCTGATACCTCCCATTATATGACAGTGACACACAGCTCCATATAGTCTGATACCTCCCATTATATGACAGTGACACACAGCTCCATATAGTCTGATACCTCCCATTATATGATAGACAGCTCCATATAGTCTGATACCTCCCATTATATGATATGCAGCTAAATATAGTCGGATACCTCCCATTATATGATAATCAGCTCCATATAGTCTGATACCTCCTATGATACACAGCTCCATATAGTCTAATACCTCCTATGACAGACAGTTCCATATAGTCTGATACCTCCTATGATAAGACAGCTCCATATAGTCTGATACCTATAACATGTTCCCCTGCCTTCCCCATCCTCCCACCATTCCTAACACCTCTCACTCACGTTTCACCTGCCTCCAGCCCCCACTCACGTTTCACCTGCCTCCACTGCCCACCCACGTTTCACCTGCCTCCACTCCCCACCCACGTTTCCCCTGCCTCCACTCCCCACCCACGTTTCCCCTGCCTCCACTGCCCAGTCACGTTTCCCTCGCCTCCACTGCCCACTCACGTTTCCCTTGCCTCCACTCCCCACCCACGTTTCCCCCGCCTCCACTCCCCAGTCACGTTTCCCCCGCCTCCACTGCCTAGTCACGTTTCCCCCGCCTCCACTGCCCAGTCACGTTTCCCCCGCCTCCACTCCCCAGTCACGTTTCCCCCGCCTCCACTCCCCAGTCACGTTTCCCCCGCCTCCACTCCCCAGTCACGTTTCCCCCGCCTCCACTCCCCAGTCACGTTTCCCCCTTCCCTCCACTCCCCAGTCACGTTTCCCCCCGCCTCCACTCCCCAGTCACGTTTCCCCCCGCCTCCACTCCCCAGTCACGTTTCCCCCGCCTCCACTCCCCAGTCACGTTTCCCCCGCCTCCACTCCCCAGTCACGTTTCCACGGCCTTCACTCCCCAGTCACGTTTCCACTGCCTTCACTCCCCAGTCACGTTTCCCCTGCCTCCTCTCCCCAGTCACGTTTCCCCTGCCTCCACTCCCCAGTCACGTTTCCCCTGCCTCCACTCCCCAGTCACATTGCACCTGCCCCCAGTCACATTGCACCTGCCCCCAGTCACATTGCACCTGCCCCCAGTCACATTGCACCTGCCTCCACTCCCCAGTCACATTTCACCTGCCCCCAGTCACATTGCACCTGCCCCCAGTCACATTGCACCTGCCCCCAGTCACATTGCACCTGCCCCCAGGCACATTGCACCTGCCCATAGTCGCATTGCCCCTGCCCCCAGTCGCATTGCACCTGCCCCCTGGCGCTTTGCACCTGCCCCCAGTCGGATTGCACCTGCCTCCACTCCCCAGTCACATTTCACCTGCCTCCACTCCCCATTCACATTTCACCTGCCCCCAGTCACATTTCACCTGCCTCCAGTCACATTTCACCTGCCCCCAGTCACATTGCACCTGCCCCAGTCACATTGCACCTGCCCCCCCAGTCACATTGCACCTGCCCCCCCCCAGTCACATTGCACCTGCCACCCCCCAGTCACATTGCACCTGCCCCCCCCAGTCACATTGCACCTGCCCCCCAGTCACATTGCACCTGCCTCCCCAGTCACATTGCACCTGCCTCCCCAGTCACATTGCACCTGCCTCCCCAGTCACATTGCACCTGCCTCCCCAGTCCCATTGCACCTGCCTCCCCAGCCACATTGCACCTGCCTCCCCAGTCACATTGCACCTGCCTCCCCAGTCACATTGCACCTTCCTCCCCAGTCACATTTCCCCCCAGTCACATTGCACCTGCCTCCCCAGTCACATTGCACCTGCCTCCCCAGTCACATTGCACCTGCCTCCCCAGTCACATTGCACCTGCCTCCCCAGTCACATTGCACCTGCCTCCCCAGTCACATTGTACCTGCCTCCCCAGTCACATTTCACCTGCCCCCAGTCACATTGCACCTGCCTCCCCAGTCACATTGCACCTGCCTCCCCAGTCACATTGCACCTGCCTCCCCAGTCACATTGCACCTGCCTCCCCAGTCACATTGCAAATGCCTCCCCAGTCACATTGCACCTGCCCCCAGTCACATTGCACCTGCCTCCCCAGTCACATTGCACCTGCCCCCAGTCACATTGCACCTGCCTCCCTAATCACATTGCACCTGCCTCCAGCCCCCCCTCCGATTCACTTACCTGTCCTGCAGAGTGTGAGGCCTCGGTCTTCAGCGCCTTCAGTGGCGGGCGCGCGCTGTTGGGGAGAGGAGGAGGGGCAGCGCAGCCCCGTCCTTCCCAGCAGCGCACCGCGCCATTGAGGAGACAGGCAGCGCAGCTTGCTGATGATGCCTGTCTGTTATTACAACGGAGCGCCGGAAGGGAGAAGTAGTATGTCCCTACCGGCGCCCTGTTGTCCGCTGCCGCTCTGCCAAAAAAAAAAAATAAATAATTAAATAAAATAAAATCCTGCCGCTGCCACCAATGGAAAAGTCACTAGCGGCGGCAAGCTCCGACAACCCCTCCCCCCACCGCTCCGACCACTGGGGGGTAGGGGGGACGGTTGCCAGAAGAAAAAAAAAACTTAAAAAAAAAAAAACTCCTGCTGCAGTGCCGCCCCCTAACAGGCGCCGCCCTAGGCACGTGCCCACGAGTGCCTAGTGGGAAATACGGCCCTGCCCCTATATATCACAGAGCTCAGCTCCTCTCCTCTATCATATACCCCTATATATCACAGAGCTCAGCTTCTCTCTCTCTATCATATAACCCTATATATCCCAGAGCTCAGCTCCTCTTACCTCTCTCATACCCACCCTAAATCAGGCACAGAGCTCAGCTCCTCTCCTCTATCATATACCCCTATATATCACAGAGCTCAGCTTCTCTCTCTCTATCATATAACCCTATATATCCCAGAGCTCAGCTCCTCTCCCTCTATCATATAACCCTATATATCACAGAGTTCAGCTCCTCTTCCTCTATCATATAACCCTATGTATCACAGAGCTCAGCTCCTCTCCCTCTATCATACAACCCTATATATCACAGAGCTCAGCTTCTTTAATCTATCATATAACCTTATATATCACAGAGCTCAGCTTCTCTCTTCTATCATATAACCCTATATATCACACAGCTCAGCTTATCTCCTCCATCGTATATATCACACAGATCAGCTTCTCTCCTCTATCATATAACCCTATATATCACAAAACTCAGCTTTTCTCCCTCTATCATATCCTGCTTTCAGATAGGGTAGCAAAAATTACCCGACAAGATCCCCTTCAAGAAAAGCTTATTATTGGTGAAATCTGTTAATATTTATGTAAAAATGTCATCTTCTTTCTACCAGGAGTTTATGAGCTTGTCGACTGACAACTGTGTAGGCAAGGTAGAGTCACATACAGTACATACCATCCCGTTTCAGGATGAGCATACATTAAAGTGTACAACAGATAGCTCTAGAGTAGGTCAACACATAAATCATTTTATTACTGGAAAATGAGTCCTAGACTGCTTTAATTGCTGGGTGCTCACCCGATGATCCCCACACCTTAGGGAAAACTTCAGGAGAGCCTTACTTTTAAAACCCACCCATCTCTTGTATGGAAGGATGACATTGGTTATTGTCTACCATTTAAAAACCAGGAATCTAACAACATTTAATTGATTTATTTTTTCTTGCAAAAAAACAGGGATTTCAGACATCTTTTAAGAAGTCGAAATCAACAAATTTCTTGTTGTAATGGTACTGGGGTATGTGAGATAAAGTATTGCTGAACTCATTTCAAAATGACAAAATAATCACCTTTCAAATATCAGGAAAAAAAGGGGGGGGAAGTAATGCAGTAAAAAAAATTTCGTTAAAAAGATTTTTCACCACAGTGATTAGCTTTTAAGTAGGGAAAGGTAATTAAAGACTATTACCAAATACATTGCTCTTTTGATTTTGCGTTGTTTAGGAGTTAAATAATATTTTATCTACTGCTAGTGTACACAAGTTCCTCTTGGTTACTGACCACCTCTCCTTCCCTTTTATTGTTTGACCCACTGTCCTCTCGCCATGGTGAGTCAGTTCGCTGATTCATCTCTAGCACAGGAGCTTGTTTAAGTATTAACCCTTACAGCTCTGTAGCTGTGTGCTCTATGGATTATAAACTTGTTGCACTCATATCACTGTAATAGTAATAGCTAGGAATAGCAGAGCCAGTATGCCAATCACTGCTATAGAACAACCTACAGCCTAACCAGGAAGTGTGATTTTAAAGCTGGCTGTGACTCTGTAATTCTTTTATGGGGAATGTCAGGAAAAAGCCCGTCCCGCCGGCCCACTCGAGGGTCGCGGGCCCGACTTGGGGGGGTATCGTGATGTTGCAACTGCCCCCAGAGGGTGCACAAGGCACCAATTGTTTTCCATGTTAAACCCCTGTCCACAGGGCCACCCAAAGGGGGAACCAGGAGGACGAGAAACACTTTCCTCGCCAGAAAACCTAACGGGGTGCCCCATTTTTTAAATTTTTTATAAGACCGGTTGACCGACTTTAACAAGCCGAAACCAGCCTTGGGGTAGCTATATATTATAGACCAGTACAGGGTGGTTTAGGAAAGATCAAACAACTAAATCAGATTAAAGTTTAAAGATTTATTTAGGGGGGGGCCCTTGGAGGGCACACTGACAAATATTACAAATAGGATAATAAGTACAGATTAAGTCAGGGGAAATATAAGTATGGGTTACCCAAAGGGGAGTAAAATGTTTCCAGTTTCCCTTTTTTGCTGGGGCTCGTTCAAAAGGGGGGCTTTGTGGCTGTTTCCCGGTGTGGGTGCCCCGGAAATGCTCTTAGGGACCCCCCCCATGGGGGTAATGGTGAGCCCCAACCCGGCCTCCTTCCTATATCGTGAGGGGACAGCCCACTGCCCCCCAAACCCCCACACCCCCTGGGACGGTTAGAACCCCTCCCCCTTTGGTCATGCAGTTTCTGACAGACACACACAAAAATGGATCCAGTCACGGAGGGAGTGGCATAGCAGCAGAAACGGGAGGCCGATTGCCAGCCATCATAAGCCGCAGGACGCTAGACAGCTACGCCCTGGGGTACAGACACCCCTATCCCATGGACTCCCTAGGTGTCCAGGTTTCTTGATATCTTGGTCCCCCCTGCCTGCATGCAAGCAGTGGAGGTGTAAGTGTCTGATGTGTGGTTTGTGGGGGAGTGTCCATATTTTAAGATATGAACTACGCCATGGACAAGTTATGAGTGAAATCGCCTTATAAATCATGATATGAGAATGAGTCGAAGCAAGTCGGGGCTAGGGTGGGAGTAGATGAAGGTATTTGTTGGCTTGTGGAGTGTGGAGAATCGGACACCATTCTTCTGATCATTGCTAATTAATGAAGGTTAGTCCACAACGTCCTGTCTGTGTTGAGTGCTTCTCTTCCTAATGGAGACAGACGCATATACGCAATGGAGTCTTAGTATCCAGTGCTGACAGTAACGCTGTAAATACTCGAGCCCTTAATCCTGGCGGTCGGGGGCCATCATCGCGTTGACAGAACTGGCAATAAGATATCGTATGAGATAGGGGATAAAGTCATGTTTTCGAGCGATGAAATTTTTCCTCCACACCTTCTCACCCTTTCTTGAGAGGTCCGCTAGGGGGCAGCACCTTTTCCTCGCGGTCGGGCACCACCACCTCGCCCCAACACGCCCCCCTCCCCTGACAGTAGAACAACACCACGGCGTTGCCCAGTGGCGTTCCTCGCCCCTTCTCCCAGTGGCGAATAGGCGAAGTTGTACGTTTGGAACGCCACAGGCACCAGCGTAGAGCAACCTCCCATTAGGTTCTCTGCATACACGCCGTCAGTTGTAACCAGCTCAGAGCAGTGTTGTGGCGTCTTGTCACTCCAAACAAAATGAAATGACGCCCGTAATAGGTTAGCGCTGACAGCCCGCATGCTACGGTGCCCCACACTCGCTAGGCATTCTTTCTCCATGTGAATTAGGCCACTATCTCTCGGCAGAAGCATCCGGCTCAAGGTACATAACGGGATGTCCAGACCGTTGTGTCCACCTGACTGAGGCCAACATCACTGGCGTTGGTTTGTACTATAAACTGCCGGGTAAAGGCGGCTTGTACTATTGGGGAGCTGGACAAGGCGGCCTTGAGGGCTTGGAAGGCTGTCCGCAGTCGTTTGGCCAATCGACGGCGGAGGGCAACCTCTTCCAGGTGAAGTCTGTCAGGGCTCTTAGCCAGGCTACTATAGTGTGGCACACCAAACCCCTCCCTACTTAGATCTCTACCCCAAGCGCGCGTGCCCAAACCACAGGACATCACCTGCTTTTTGGTCCTTGGGTGGGCCAGGAATGAGAGATGGGCATCCACTCTTTCCGGGCCTCGGCTTCTACAAGGCCCCCTCACCTACCCGGCTTCATGTCCAAGCCTGACCTGCGGATACATCCAATCACTGCGTCAGGTGCTGAGGTGATCCTCCCAGGTGGGACTGAAAACGGCTATGTCACCAAGATACGCAGCCCTGGGTTACCCTTACAAGCGCTCACCCTTAGCAGCGCTGTTACATAGTCGGCAGTGGGCACATTCCTTCTAATGCCCCGACCGTCGATGACGGTGGAACTGCGTACAGCCGACTCCGCGAATTAGCGGAGCGGGTAGATCAAAGTTCGCAATAGAAGCCTGTTTCCTCGTTTGACCTCACCGGTCACACGGGAGAAACTGCCGATAATCCCCCGGACATCAGCGAATTCACACATGATGGTCCAGGCTAATCTGGCACCGTACCGCGCAACTGAATCACAAAGGCAGGTACCAAGTCCAGATTCATGCGGCATCTAGGCGATACCGCATTCATGACCGGACAAGCGCGTCTTAGAAGACCCCCTGTAGACCACTCAGAACCGGGTGGTCCGATTCCCCTTCTTGCGGGACGAGACTCACAGCAAGTGCCCAGGCACTGCTGGCATGCTGGATAGACCCCCAGCTTCAGCATCTCATCAATCTCCTCACAGCATGTGCTGCTGCGCACTAACAGGGGAGAATACCGAATTATGCTTGAACAATCAGCCGGTATCATGAGGGGGATCCATCGGTGTCCACGTGAATATCGGCTAGAACCCGTCCTTCCAAGGCACTTAGTTAACAATGACCCGGAAGGGGTGGAGAGGGTAGCTCAATCAGCTGTACGCGTTGGTCCTACAGGAGTCTGTCCGACGAGAGTCACCACATGCCGTCGTATGGAAGTCCACGCTGCGGCCGTGACCGGTGTCGAGCATGATCCAATATGTTCTCCGTCTCGACCGGTACCTGCGGGCAGGTTGGCACAGCGTAAGGGCACTAGTGCTCCCGCTCATAGATTGCGCCTTCATCATGTTGTCATGGAGTGTGAAGGCCTTCTGCCTTCCCCGGTCGGGGTCCAGTGGGTGAGACCTAGTTACATGACTGCATTGAGTTGCTGGTTGCCGCATGATGGGCCTGTCCCAGGTCGGCCCTGAAGCATTGTCCTGTGGTACGGGGACCAGTACCCCACTTTTTTATTTTTTTTTATTTTTTCTTTTTTTCTGACCCACCTGGTAGGTCCACGTCACAAGCGTTCTGGTCCATACCACTGCTTCTGGTCAGCCTGGGCCCGTCACATATTCTCGTGCACTAGCTGTCGTCAAGGCCTGCATTTTGTCACGGATGCGCACAACTACTCAATGACCGACACCGTCCGGGTTGCTAAGTCACCTTCCCAGGCTCCTTCACCATAGCCAGGGCCCCGTACACGTCAACCATACAGAGCTCGAAGGGAGCGAAAACCCCGTTGAGGCCTGTGGAACTTCCCGTAAGGCAAAAAAGTATGAGTGTGGGGGAGGTACCGCTTCCAGTCGCGCCTGTGGGTGTCCCGACAACCATCTTAAGCATCTGCTTCAGGTGCCATTGGATCGTTCGACACAGGCCATTAGTCTGTGGTGTGGTACGGGCCATGCCACCATATGTTGCACCTGTAACAGCTTACACAAGGTGGACTCCATTGAACTGGCGACGATGAAGCTGGTGCCCCCGGAGATTACAGTTGAGCATTTTCCTGTGGAAAGCCACTCGAGAGAAAATCTGCCAATAAGGCAAGTGGCGCACCTTTGTCGGCCGAATGGACGACATGAATCCGGCTTCTGGTTCCCGTATTGGAGCATAGTCTACTACGACTGCACGAAGCGTTTCCCGGAAGGCAGCAGGGAATGGACAGCGTTCCTATTAAATCCACGAGCCACCCTCCATGAAAGGCTCGTCTATGATTAGGCAGAGGTACCAGTGAGGGCTTTTGGGCCTCGGCCCGCCTTCGTCCACCTCGGAGACAGGTTGTCTCACGGAACGGCAGTTAGGCGAGCCACATCAGTCCCCATCTTATGGCCAGTATAAATGCTGTGCCAGCCTTTCTTGTGCTTGTGATTCCCACGGTGGTCCGGCTAACTGAAATCTTACCCGCAACCCGCAACAACTCCGCCCTGAACGGATAGGTGTACCACCAATCCACGAGACTCGCTGAGGCCACCCTCCGGTGGAACCCCGGTCGAACCTGTCACGGTTGTACAGCTTTCCTTGGTCCCCAGACCACCCGCGCGGTGTGGTCTGAGTCCAAGGGATGGCATGTGCCCGCCCCCTGCTCCTGTGAGAGCTTTCAGCTGTGCGTAAGCCGATAACGCTGCCTGAAATCTCTCGACTAGACTGTTCAAGAATGGGAATGAGTACGTCACGGTCCATCTGTCGCTTCAACGGGACCTATCACCTGGCCCCTCACCTACCCTGGGCCCTTACCTGGTCTGATGGGGAGGATAACCGGCAGGCCCTGAGGGGGCTCTGTGGTGCTCCTGCCCTCCCACTGCGTCTGCTGCTGCCACGACCGACTGCACCGACTAGTGTGGAGCTTCCTTCCCCCTCGCATCTATATAAGTCGCCAGTGTGCTCTGCCTAACTGGCCCTCCGACGATCCATGTTTTGCGGGAGACCCTGTTCTGATGGCCCATTTACCTGTGAGACCAGCCGTCCCTTGCATAATCCCCACTGCGCAAGCTGTCTTCCCACTGTCTTCCCTTGGCTTGCGGGGAGACCCTGCCTCCTTGGCCTTTCCTGTGGGAGACCTTCCTCACCTGCATGTGTCCCCACCACAGCTGTCTGCCCCCTGTTTTTGTACCCTCTAATGCCACACCAGAGAACAACGATTCCCTCAGCCTTGCTGGTACATCTGCTGCCCTATTGCAACCTGCTGACCTTATCTCCTCTCCACAGTTGCGGAGAGGAAACACACCAATGTCAGTCCACCCCCATACTCCCCATCATTACTGCATTTAACAACGAGTACCACAATATTTGAACAGGGTTGGATGACACATCAACATTTGTGGGAGCAGACCTTGGGGACCTTCAGGGGCCTCAAAACAGTCTATACCAGCCGCCCCAAGTCCTTTCCCTAACAAAATTACTAGCTGGAATGTTCGATGATACCCCCACCTCCCCGCGACTCCCTGCCTGGCACCCCAAGTCCAAATACACCCTTGCAACTTGAGCAGCGCCGGCACAATGCCTCTCCAAGTCCGGAGACAGTGCAGTCTTTCCGGGTATACAATGTCCCCTTTGGGGGAGACCACCAGCTCAGGCCGTCACCACAGTCATCTCCACGCCGGTGTACCAGAGTCCCCATGGCATCAGACCGACCTAAATTCCGGTTTGGAACTGTGCTGGTCTAGTTATCAAGGGGCGCCTTCCCCCACCCACACACATAAACATTGGGGGGCCTTGGAAAAGGGGACTGGGAGGGCCCTTCTGGCGCTGGGGACATGCGGCATTGAAAGTCCCGCCTGTTTGCAAAGAGGTGACAGAGTCGGGTTACCCCAACAGATGTTGAGAAGCATGGGCTTGGTGGCCACCCTGGGCTTTAGGGAGTAAGAGGACAACTGGCCCTGCGGAGCATCTACCCCCTCTCCAACAGGGTGCTTCCTGGCCTCCGGTGCCCAGTTTGTTGGCATATTCATCTGCCAGGTTTGCTGTGGCGGAGGCCCCCTCCGGTTGTTCCAGTCTCACTGAAGTGCTGCTGGAGTCCCTCCTCTGGGCAGTTCAACAAACATACTGCTCCGTGGCAATGAGCTCCTTCAGCGCTTGGCAACGGTGTGATCTTTCAAACCCCGGATGTCCACTAGTCGACTGCTCCCTGGAGGCCCAGCATGTGGTCGGACCCAGTTGTCTGTAGGACTTCAAACTCCGGAGCTTCTTCCTGTACACTCATTGAGTGAGGTTGTACTGCCGGAATCAAAGCCTGCTTTACTTCCTCGTAGTCAGGGTGCATCGCTGGAGCAGCTTCCCCGAAGATCTCCAGGGCTTTAACTCTGCGACGAGGAGTTAGAAACCGGACCCACTAGACCTCAGGCACATGGTGCAGGCGGCAAACTTTTGTCCAGATCTCCACCTTTATCCAGCATGGTAGAAGTCCTCCCGCCTTAACTTTTGGGACCATGGGTCCTCAGAAGGCTCTTGGAAACTGGCCCGGTGGTGGACTTTGCCTTTTCCAACTGTAGCACCATGTAATTGGGTCACGCCCGCTGACGTTCCTCGGCCCACTCCCGGCGTTCGGCAGGGCTGCCGCCATCTATCCTTCTGCGACGTGTCTGCAGCCTTCTAGGAGGGCCTTGTCGGAGTCGAGGTCCCCAGCCTCAAGCTTAGCCAGGCAGCTTGCATGGAAGAAATAGCTGAGGGTGAGCTGCCCACATGTCGCCATGACCACTGAGACTGCTCCTTGGAGGATTCGAGCTGGACTCCTCCCTCGCTTCATAGCCACAGCCTCCTTGGGCCGAGCTCCTCCTGGCTTACTTCACAACATGTTTTTTCCGACGGCCTACCGCTTGCCCTTACCACAACCAGCCATCCTTTGCGTATACGTAGACACTTGGTCACTTGACACAAAAACTGCAACCTAGAATGCACCCAAAGCCTTAATAATGCACTAGATAAGACGTGTCTAGTGCTGTAGCTAATCTTAAGACCCCACAGACAAAAGCCACTGCTGGTAGAACCTTAGTGTCGTGAGTACGGGTACCCGCACTCCACACACCCTATTGACTTGAATCCCCGCCGATGTGGCCACCAATCTGTCAGGAAAAAGCCTGTCCCGCCGGCCCACCTCGAGGGTCGACGGGCCTAACTTAGGAGGTGTATCGTAGACTTGCGCTGCCCTCTAGGGGATGCACAAGGTCACAGCCAGATAACTGTTCCACCTTTTAACGCCCTGTCCACGATGGGCACAGGGAGAACCAGGATGAACGAGAGACAACACTTTTCCTCGTCGAAATCCTTAAAAGCTGCCGACCAGTATTTCGTAGTTTAAGTATAAGACCGGTCTGTGACACAACTTATAACAAGGAGCCGACAAACCAGCCTAGGGGTAGCTATATATTATAGAACCGTAGTAATAGGTGTGTTCGCCCTGATTGATCAAGACAGACT
This sequence comes from Phyllomedusa bahiana, assembly GCA_025379985.1. NCBI lineage: Eukaryota > Metazoa > Chordata > Amphibia > Anura > Hylidae > Phyllomedusa > Phyllomedusa bahiana. The sequence goes on along the minus strand of JAODAL010007815.1, from coordinate 79,447 downwards.
AACTCAGATTAAAAGTTTTATAGAATTTAGATTAGCCTTGGAGGGCACACTAGACAAATAATGATACAATAGGATAATAATGTCACAGATAAGAGTCAGAGGGGCAAATATAAAGTATGGTTACAGACGAAGGCAGTAAAATGTGTCCAGTCATACCTTATGAGGCTTGGCATCGACGCACACGGGAGGCTTATGTACCTGGCTTTCTCTGCGTGTGGATGGCTCCCGGAAATGCTCTTATGTTACCCCCCTCCATGGATCAACGGTTTGAGCCAACCTGTGCGCTCCTGCTTATATGCTGTGGAGGGGACAGCCCACGTGGCAGCCCCCTTACATTCCCCACCACACACCCCTGGGACGATCTATGAACTCCTCTCCCATTCTGGTCATAGGCAGTTTTCTGACAAAACAAAAAAAATGTGACCATAACGATGCGCAGGGACATAGGCACAGATACCGATGCGGTGCCACCATACAGGAACCGAGGACCTACCACTACCTCCCGGGTTTTTTTTTTAAAAAAAACCCAGAACACCCCATATCCTATATGACTCCCTAGGTCCAATTCTGGATATCTCTGTCCCCCTGCCTCATTGCAAGCATGGGAGTAGTAGCTATGATTGCGGGAGTTCCATATTTTAAGAATATGAACTCGCATGAGCGAGACCAGTTTTTTTTGAGCGGGATCGCCTATAACTCTTATGAAATAATCGAGACTGTCGGCGCTCAAGTGAGTGGATATCTGAAGTATTTAGGTTCTTCTGGAGTTGAAAGCCACAATTTAGTTCTGTGCTAAAAATGGAAATGGAGGGTTCTTTTGAGGTGTCTACATGTCCTGCTGTGTTGGTTTCCTATGGTAAGGAGCAATTTACAATGGGTCTTGGGCTGGCTGAATTAACGTGTAAATTTGAGGCTTTCCCCTGGGCTGGAGGCAATCTGTGAATCTGGGCTAGATACGAAATGGGGATAAAGTCATTTGTTTTGAGTGAATTTTTCCTCACAGGGAATCAATCCTATTTAACTTATGAGGACCTAAGATAGCATTGACACATTACAACTGCATCAACTTTATTATTTGCTGCTGTACGAAATTATAAAGGTTGACAACCAGTAATATTCTAACAAATTCATCACTAGAAAATTGGGAATGCTTTTTCAGTATCATGCGTTACTGATAATGGATGTGGAAAGTATAGCCTTATGATATGAAATAGTATATGAGAGGCAGGGACTAGTACCAGGCCCGGATGAACAGTACACAACAAAAAGAGTGATTATTTAGAGACAATGAGAATTATTTCTTTGAAAATTGATGCACTACATGAATCCTAAGTTGTAATTAAATGTTAAAAATGCTCTCAAAGAGCTTACCATACTCAAATTTTACCTACAAATATGTTACCATTCAGTTGAAAATTACCCAAAATGAACGGCCTAAATCAGAAGCAATTAGGGTGAGAAAGCAAGTGCCCCGTGGGGGAGTTTCAGCCACTATAGCAGTTTATAATTATAGTTTTGTTTACTATTGTCCATGATTACGAGGCCACTTGTGCTCTGCTCCACTATTCTGACTAGTAGGCCTAAGGCCCTAGGCCTCAGACCTACTAGGAGTCGGACGCACCTCATCACGCAGGCAGCGTTATGACACCATATCATCGTACCGCCTGTGCTGGGCTTCACTAGGAGAAGCCCAACGGTGAAGCCTGGCCTGTGGCAGCCACTCATCGGGGAACGGGAAAAGGTGAGTGCATTTTTTTTTTTTTTTACCTAACGGGGTACGACCTGCATGGGAACAATCTACCTACCTGGGGGCAATCTACCTACCTACCTGGGGGCAATCTACTGACCTACCTGGGGGCAATCTATTTACCTACTTGGGGGCAATCTCTCTGCCATGGGCCTAACTACTGCCGACCTTCCCAGGGCAATATACCTACCTACCTGGGGCCTAACTATTACCTACCTACCTACCTAAGGGCAATCTACCCACCTATCTGGGGCTTAACTACTGCCTGGATTTTGCAGATTAAGTTTTCAACAATTTTTTTGTCCTATCGGCACCCCAGTGTAACACGATGTTTATCGTTACTGTATAGAATCAAGGGAAACACGCACCAATGAGCATTATCTGAGCTTTAGGGAATATAATAAGGACAGTAATCCATTTGATGAACTAGGGACCAAATTCAATCTCTAAACTATTTTAAATTAATAAGGGCATTCTATGGAGTCAAAAGCTTTGGCCTTATTAGGAAATTCTAAGACCACACAATGTTTTGATCCTAGCCTGGATGAATGCTTGGACTCTTCTAATACGGTCTGATGTTGACTTCTCATGAATTAATCAGTTTGGTCCAGGTGTATAATTAAAGATATCACTTTATTCTATAACTGTAATCTATATTCAGCAAAGTAATGGCTGAATATAGCATAAAGGGATTCAAGTAAGCTTCCTTGACAAAAGGCTGTTATAAATTTTAATAATGATAGGATCAATAATTTGAACCATCTACAATACATTTCCAAGGGAAGGCCATCTGAGCTGAATTATAAACTACCTGGATAGCATATACATATCATCAATAGTTAGAGCGATAGTAAGGAGATCACATTCCGAGACCTAATTGTGAAAATGGGGGGAAAGTGAAGACTCTAATGAACAATAATTTGCTCAGTTGGTTACTCAGTCAGTGTTCAGTAAAAAAATATGTTCCTATTTCCTTTATCTTGAATATAAAGTTAGTATTTTGTTACTGCTAAAAACATGCATGCAGCAGGTTCCATTCAAACTTGATAAAGGTCTGTATGACCGAAATGTCGTCCCAATGACAAGAAGCTGGGAGGAGCTGGGATTGTTCAGCTTTGATTCTTGATAAGTGGCTACAGCAAGTCATCTTAGGATCCAAGTCAGAAGGGATTCCCAAAAAGGAGGAGTATCTGGTGAACACATTCAGGTGATTTCTACTCTAACAAAGACTTTGGATACCAACTATTATATAATTGAATTAAGACTGTATACACTGAGATGATATAAAGCCTGTCCCAACCAGCTATATATTAAATTGTTTTAGATTACTTTACCTATGTTGATGTTTAACCCTATGGATTCCTACATCCTATGACCGTCACCCCACTTACTGTCAAATGTTGAGCAATTTTTTTGTACAATATAATACAAATAAATATATCCCTATTTGCATCATATCCTCTATTTCATGAGCCATGGATAATTCTTTACACAGGTATTGTAGACATTGATGAACGTGTGATATGATAGGATAATATATTTTCTAGGTTTTTAGAATACGTCAAACAGTCAGACTTTTTAGACATCACTCCTACATTACCACACATATGGTTATTACTAGATAGCTCCAGCTTTCTAATCCTCTGACAAGATTATTATTCCCTTAAGGATGAATGCATACGCCTAAAAGTCTATCGATTCCGTTTTCTGTAGAAAAAGGGAAAGGGGAATAGGTGTCGGTGTATGTTGTGAATCTATAAAGAGAGATACCTGCTATTAAATTGAAGTTACCATTAGATAACAATGCAGGAAAACTGTCTACAAACTACTGCTAATTGAATGTTTCTGAGTGAGACAGGGGGAGGTATATATAGTCCCAATATAACATATTTTACTTCTGTAAGTATGAGTAAAAATCTAAATTAATAGATCAATAAATACACATGTATACTGGTATTCCAAAATAGGCATCCCATTAAAGACAGTGATGTACTATGATCGAGACTCCTGGAGCATACATGGAGTAACGTCAAGCCCATTTAACTCAGAGTCTTTTAAGAGGAGATGAGCCTCTTTAGCATATTTTTGTTTCCAGAGCTTTGCAAATTTTTTTAAATAAGCAACTGCTGTTTGCAATGGATTAGTGCTAACTTTAGGTCTGGATATCCTATCTTCTCCCTGGTTTATCCTCTCCATCATAGCTTGCATATTATGTTGGAAGAGGCTTACATTTATTTGGACTTCCTCCAACTGTCCAAGTAAATTCTAATGTGTTGATGGTTGATAACTGTGCAGTTATTTGCTTCAAAGTGGATGGGTGTAATTATAGCTATAGCACCCAAAGAGACTTGTATGTGGCCCAGAGGTTGAGGGGGCCTATTAAGGTACAAGAACATAGTTCCTTTTTGGTGGAAACAAGTAGTTGATTTTCTTTTCTCCAGCAGTGCTATGTGGGTTCCCTGAAATATAGCTTTATTATTTATACCTTTAATAATTGCTATTTATACTGTTGTTTAAGTTTATTGTCATTAGATATTGGGGCCTCATCTCATTTTGCTATGTGGGCCTATGAATTCTGCATAAAGTTTGTAGAAAAAATAAAGTCAGCTCACCCAGAGTCCTGTAGAAGACTTTAATGGAGCTCAGTGGAGAGAGAGACGTTCCTCACCGGGTAACGATATCACATACACTAGAGCACCAGCTTCTCATCCGACTTTGTCATAAAAACATAATTTTTATTGTATCCATTGAAAACCAGTTACAAATCCAAATGGCACAATACCTATTTGGCAGGAACTATGCAGCCTGTGACTACGGCATGACACTTAAAGGAGTTGTCTCCCCACAGGGTTTCAAAGAATGCATGAAAGAAATTCTCTGTCATTCCCCTGGTTAATACTAATTTGCATAAGCTCCATGCTTGTACAGCTAAGTTGTGCTTTCAGATGCTAATAGATTAGATTAGCTTCTCAAACTACTTGAAGGACTTCTTATCTGATCCCCAAAACAAAAGCCTAATTACAGAGCTGTTTCCCTTGGGATAAAATCAAGTTTTTTTACTGTCTGGCAGCACAGGACACTAAATGACACTGCAGACCTGTGTGATGACTCACTCTCTGTTATCTCATTGAACAACAGCCCAGGAGATTTGTTTACAGGTCTGTTACTGAGGGAAAATGAAATAGCAATGGAGGTAATCAATTCACTTTTATCTCTTTAGGGAAAACAGAGGACCAATGCAATATATTTGGAAAATGTCTTTTTTTTGTGTTCCCTACAATTTGAAAGCTATTCTTTGTAGCGAGACAACCCCTTTAAGGCTGACGCGTTTCGGACAACAGCTGTCCTTAGTCGTAGCTAATCGTGCTCCATGTGAGTGTGCTTAATAGAGCATGCTTGATGTTCACGTGATCACTTCATTACATACATACTAGTCCCTAAAAAGTACATATAACACACTATTGTACATACTTGGGGAAAGTAAATTCCCTAAAGCAGGAGCAAACTTGGGACAAACTTTGCATTAGTTCACAATAGTGACTCCAAATTGTCAGTAACGTATAATAAGGGTAGGTGTTTTTTCATGATGGAAGCTATCTTGTGGTATTGTGGGCTAAACACTGTTGAAAAAGTTACTGAATCATTAAGTTTAGGAGTTGGATCCTTGTTAGTCAATAGTTCTTCTCTGTTGACACTACTTATTCTGCGTCTCACTTTATTCAGTGTGCTGTCAGTGTAACCCTGTTGTTTGAGTCTGTGACACCCTCCTTGTTCACATTGTGCAAATTTGTTATCAGTACAATTGTGTCTAGTTCTAACTAATTCGCCATAGGGTATATTTTCCACTACGTGTATAGGATGGCATGAATCTGCTATCAGAATAGTGTACACTGTAATGTTATTAGTGCCTGGTGCCCCTCCAGCGTGACGTTGAAGTAGTTTACTACGTGGAAATCCGTAAAGAAGCATTTATGCTATCTATCATACATGAAAAAACTTTGAGACTCTCGGTTCACATATTTTGATCAAAAGATGTTTAAGCTGCCCACGACTTTCAACGTGACCTCAAAATCGGGCAGTCCTATCCTATCTTTACCTCTCAATGGAGCCAATCAGGCCTCTCGCTGGGTCAACCGACCTCCATTATTCAGAGAGAAAAAATAAAAAACACCCAACCTGCAAAGCTGCCCTTCTTATGACAGCCTGTGAGAGTGGGCGGGGACAGAAACCCAAAATGGAAGCACCACTTCCTTCCCATATAGGTTAAAAACAATTTAAACAAAGTATAACGTATGTTTCTGCACACAAAAACATTTCTGAAAAAACGTATGCAAACCTGGGTGCCACTGGCAGGGCTGCGGCACACATGTAATTATACATGTACACACACAGACCGCCGCCAGCGGCACATTACTGCAAATAGGGCAATACACTACGTGGAAATCCCTAAAGAAGCATTTATGCTATCTATCATACATGAAAAAACTTTGAGACTCTCGGTTCACATATTTTGATCAAAAGATGTTTAAGCTGCCCACGACTTTCAACGTGATCTCAAAATCGGGCAGTCCTATCCTATCTTTACCTCTCAATCGAGCCAATCAGGCCTCTCGCTGGGTCAACCGAAATGTTTTTGTGTGCAGAAACATACGATATACTTGGTATACATTGATTTTAACCTATATGGGAAGGAAGGGGTGCTTCCATTTTGGGTTTCTGTCCCCGCCCACTCTCACAGGCTGTCATAAGAAGGGCAGCTTTGCAGGTTGGGTGTTTTTTATTTTTTCTCTCTGAATAATGGAGGTCGGTTGACCCAGCGAGAGGCCTGATTGGCTCGATTGAGAGGTAAAGATAGGATAGGACTGCCCGATTTTGAGATCACGTTGAAAGTCGTGGGCAGCTTAAACATCTTTTGATCAAAATATGTGAACCGAGAGTCTCAAAGTTGAAGTAGTTTATCACCTTTATGATATTCATATCATAAATTAATTGAATTGTTGTTCATGGATGCCACAAGATTCAGGGCATCCTCCTTGCATCCCCCACACCAGGAGCAGATCATCAATGTATATACCATACCATGGGGGGAGAACATATTGGCCATTTCCAGCAAATGTCTTTCCTCCCAAACCGCCGTGTATGTATGTATGTATATATATATATATATATATTTATATATATATATATATATTATATTATATATATATATATATATATATATATATATATGAATGAGTGACAGGGAGAATCGAGCCCTCATCGGTGCTCCCATCTTTTGCAAACAGTACTGTCCATCAAAGACAAAGAAATTGTGACTCAACAAGAAAGCTACTCCCTCCACTATGAACATCTGGGTAGTTGGTGAATATTCGCTATAACATTACAAAAAATACTGTAATGCTGCTAATGAGAGATTATATGGTAGACTTGGGTATAGTGCAGTCACATCACACAATAGCCACAAACCATTTGTTGGCCACACAAACCCTTCCAGCATGCCTTCCCTCAGATGTTTGGTGTCTTTTATATAGCCTGGAATTAAAGGTATAAAGCGTTGTAGCTGCAGATCCACCCATTTACCAAACTAATAAATCGTTGAGATGTTTTTTGTATTCCACAGTCGGATTATTGCTCAAGGGATTATAAATGTTCCTATCGCTCAGTATTTTTAGGTTTTCTCTTTTATATAATCACGCATCCAAGGCTACTCCCACACCTCCCTTGTCTGCTTTCCTAATTATAAGATCCTTATTTTCCTTTAGTTGCTTAATGATTATGGTTTCTAGTTACATTAGTTCTATTGTTGGTTGTGGCCACTGGCTGACATAACGTTAGCAGATCCCTTTCTACCCTATCTTGGAAAATGTCCAAGGTGGGGGGGTCTGGATTGTAAGGGATAAAATCCTGGGTTACCTATTTGTAAGGGGACTGTATTTCTATATTTCAATTCAATCATATAGTGAGTCCCCATCAGATTCATCTGATGTGTTGCTGGATTGGTGATCTTGGGATGTATCCACATCTGAAAAGCTCACGTTGCATTTTTGGGATTTCCATCTTCTATTACTGGAATTATTTCTCAAAATGAATCAAGATAGGCTGTTGTTGTAACTCCTTTTGTGCTAGGTATACACCGCATTGTCCTCGTAATCCTTAGTGTCCCTTTGAAATTTACCATATTTTAATGATGTTATGTCATCCTCCAACTTATGTAGATTTTTCATCATATCTGTTTGTAGTGTATCATAAGCTCTTTTATCTTTATGTATGTCTACTTGTTCCTGGGCTAAGGTTATTTTATTTTTCAAATCACTAAGGTTTTTATTTTCCTGTTCCACAATAAACCACATAAGTTTCAGTGAACAATTGGTTAACTCACGATTCCATTTATTTTCAAATTCTTCTCCATAGCATGTAGTAGGTATTTTACTTAACCTAAGTCCCCTTGGGATCATTTCTTTTTCTATGTATTGATTTAAAGTAGTAAAATCTCACCATACTTTTATTTCTTTCTTTTTAAGTGTTTCCAATGTTCGAAACAGAGGGAGCAATTCATATTGAACTGTACCTTTGTGCGTACCTCTCTGAAAAAGTTCTGCAACTTTCAACAGGCATCTAGCATGTTCCTGCTCCTCCATCTCAGCAGAGAATAATGTGGTATTATAGTAATACTTAATTTACTGAGTCATATCTGCCTTAACTGTTTATAATCAATACAAGGACGTTACTACTTTTACGTCTGGGTAGTAACACTCAAGACTGAGATTTATACAAATGATGGGGCCTCATCTCATTTTGCTATGTGGCCCTATAATTTCTGCATAAAGTTTGTAGAAAAAATAAAGTCCGCTCACCCAGAGTTCTGTAGTAGATTCAGGTGGAGCTCGGTGGAGAGAGAACCGTTCCTCACCCGGTAACGATATCACAAATGCTAGAGTTCCGGCTACACATCCGACGTCATCATTAAATCATCATTTGTATTGTATCCATTTAAAACCAGTTACAAATTCAAATGACAATCTGAGACACAATACATATTTGGCATTAACTATGCAGCTTGTAACTACGGCATAGCACTGATGGCTGACGCGTTTTGGTAATGAATTGAAATATACAGCTCCCTTACAAATAGATAACCCAGGATTTTATCCCTTACAATCCAGACCCCCCACCTTGGTCATTTTCCAAGATAGAGTAGAAAGAGATGTGCTAACGTTACATCAGTCAGTGACCACAACCAACAATAGAACTAATTTAACTAGAAGGGAAACCATAGCCATCAAGCAACTAAAGGAAAATAAGGATCTTATAATTAGGAAAGCAGACAAGGGAGGTGCGGTATAACTTTGGATGTGGAATTATATAAAAGAGAAAACCTAAAAATAGTGAGCGAGAGGAACACATACTCCCATGAGCAATAATCAGGACTGTGGAATACAAAAAACATATCAACAATTTATTAGTTTGGTAAATGCACTATATCCAAGTCTACCGCATAATCTCTCATTAGCAGCATAACAGTATTTTTTGGAACGTTATAGCAAATATTCACCAGCTACCCAGAGGTTCCTAGCGAAGGAAGTAGCTTTCTTGTTGTCTTTGATGGACAGTACTATTTGAAAAAGATGGGAGCACCGATGGGTGCTCGATTCTGCCCGTTACTCGCCAATATACAGTTGTGCTCAAAAGTTTACATACCCCGGCAGGATTTTTGCTTTCTTGGCCTTTTTGCAGAGAATATAAATAATAACACAAGAACTTTTTTTTCCCACTCATGGTTTGTGGTTGGGTGAAGCCATTTATTGTCAGACTACTGTGTTTTCTCTTTTTAAATCATAATGACAACCAAAAACATCCAAATGACCTTGATCAAAAGTTTACATACCCCAGTTCTTAATACCATGTAATGCCCCCTCTAACACCATTAACAGCTTGAAGTCTTTTGAGGTAGTTGTGGATGAGGCTCTTTATTTTCTCAGATGGTAAATCTGCCCATTTTTTTTGACAAAAAGCCGCCAGTTGCTTTAAATTCCGGGGCTGTCTTGCATGAACTGCGTGCTGGAGATCCCCCCAGAGTGGCTCAATGACATTGAGGTCAGGAGACTGAGATGGCCACTCCAGAACCTTCACTTTGTTCTTCTGTAGTTGATGACAGGTTGACTCAGCCTTGTGTTTTGGATCGTTGCTATGTTGGAACATCCAAGTACGTCCCATGCGCATCTTCTGGGCTGATGAGTGCAAATTTGCCTAAAGTATTTGCTGATAACGTGCTACATTCATCTTTCCTTCAACTGTGACCAAGTTTCCTGCCCTTTTGTAGCTCATACATCCCCAAAACGTCGCAATCCACCTCCGTGCTTTACAGTAGGAATGGGGTTTCTTTCATCAAATGTAACGTTTATGGTTGTGGCCAAAAAGCTCGATTTTGGTCTCATAACTACAAATGACCTTGTTCCAGAAGTTTTGAGGCTTGTCTCTGTGCTGTTTGGTGTATTTTAGGCAAGATACTTTGTGGCATTTGAAATAGCCACGCCGCTAGGTTTCAGAGAGTCCTGTATTTCAGCTTATGTTATTTGTTGGTTTATCTTTGGATCCTGAACAATTTTCCTGGCTGAAATGTTTGTTGGTCTACCTGACCGTGGTTTGGTTTTTATAGAGCCCCTGATTTTCCATTTATTAACCACAGTTTGAACACTGCTGACTGACATCATCAATTTCTTGGATATCTTTTTGTCTCCCTTTCCTGTTTTATACAGTTAAAGTACCTTTTCCTGTAGATCCTATGACAATTCTTTTGCTTTCCCCATGTTTCACAATCCAGAAACATTAGTGGCTGGATGAAGGATGCAAGAGTCTGTCTGGATCCCAGAAACTCACTCAGCTTTTAGGCACACACACTGATTACAAGCAAACAGGTCACAGGTGAGGACGTTACCTTTTGTAGCCATTCAAACCCATTTGTGTCAACTTCTGTGCATATCAGGTCAAAATCACCAGGGTATGTAAACTTTTGATAAGGGTCATTTGGATGTTTTTGGTTGTCAATATGATTTAAAAAGAGAAAACTCACTAGTTTGACAATAAATGGCTTCGCCCAGCCACTAACCATGAGTGGAAAAAAAGTTTTTGTATTATCATTCATATTCTCTGAAAAAAGGCCACGAAAGCAAAAATTCTGCCTAGGTATGTAAACTTTTGAGCACAACTGTATATACGGTTGTTTGGGAAGAAAGACATTTGCTGAATATAGCCAATACGTTCTCCCACCACATCAGGTGGTATGGTATATCCCTGGACGATCTGCACCGGGTGGGGGGGGGGGGACAAAGGAGGATGTCCTGAATTTTGTGGCACACGTTAACAACAATTCAATTAAATTTACATTTTACATAGGAATATCATCCAAAGGTGATAAACTACTTAGACGTCACACTGGAGGGGCACCAGGCAATAACATTACAGTGTTACCTTATAGAAAAAGCATGGCTAGGAACACTGCCATCCAATGCACATAGTGGAAAATATACCCTATGGGGAATTAGTTAGAACTAGACACAATTGTACTGATAACAAATTTGCACAATGTGAACAAGGAGAGTGTCAATGACTCAAACAACAGGGTTACACTGACAGCACACTGAATAAAGTGAGAGGTAGAATTAGTGTCAACAGAGAAGAACTATTAACTAGCAAGAATCGAACGCCTAAACTTAATGATTCACTAACTTTTTCAACAGTGTTTAGCCCACAATACCACAAGTTAGTTTCCATCATGAAAAAGCATCTACCCTTATTATACGTTACTGACAATTTGGAGTCTCTATTGCGAACTAATGTCAAGTTTGTCCCCAAAAAAGCTCCTACTTTAAGGAATTTACTTTCCCCAAGTATGTACAATAGTCAAGTGGGAAATGAACAGAATTAACTAGGGGGTCACTGGTTATTACAAATGTGAACATACAGTATGTACTGCATGCAGATTTTGTCAAAATACCACTCATTTTTCCTTAACTGCAAATGTAAAAGATTTTCTCATAAGATCTTAAATTAATTGTAGCACCAAACATCTTATATATTTAATTATATGTGGGCTGAACATCGGAGCCCTTAAAATTAGAATGAGGAGACATTTGTCAGATGCAAATAATGCAAATAAATCTGACAAATTTAAAATATCTGCAGCATCTAGACATTTTGCAGATACACACAAAGGTGACACTAGCACCTTCTCATTCATTGGCATCGAAAGAGTTACGAGTGGTATCAGAGGAGGAGATCTCCAAAGCAAATTATTGAACAGGGAATCCAAATGGACTTTCCCATTAGACACAAGAGTTGCTAAATACTAATCACTAAATATGACAATGTATCATTATTAACAGTACAGTTCCATTAGATAGAGTTGCTTTTAACTTTGATAGTGTGTGTTATATGTATTTTTAGGGACTGGTATATATATAATGAAGTGATCACGTGAACATCAAGCATGCTATATTAAGCAAACTCACACGGAGCACAATTAGCTACGAATAAGGACAGCTGTTGTTCAAAACGCGTCAGCCATCAGTGCTATGCTGTAGTCACAGGCTGCATAGCTCCTGCCAAATAGTATTGTGTCTCAGATTGCCGCTTGGATTTGTAACTGCTTTTAAATGGATACAATAAAAATTATGTTTTCACAACAAAGTCGGATGTCAAGCTGGTACTCTAGCTCCTATGAATTCTGGTTATGCCCCTGGTTTAGTGTCCTACTCAAGAAGATCGTAGACAGTTGATACTAATTCAGCAGCTGTAGTACTTTGTGCATGAAAAGAGCAGGTGCCATCTTGCCCAGATCCACAAGAACATTCCAGCAGCCTTATTGCTGCAGCCAAGCCCCTAGCTTATTCGGCTCATCAGACACTTACATTTCATGTAAGACCTCTTCGTAGGTATTTTAAAAGTTGGGATATAGTTCACAGTGTTGAGTCATGGATTTAAAGCAGAGCTAATTGCAATATGCCTGTTCCTGCAAACATGACAAACACCATAAGGGAGATTTATCAAAACAGGCACGCAAGAAAAGTGGGACGGTAAGTAAATGGGAGCAAACATTTAGATTTCATCTTTCAGTGGACTTCAGGGAAATTATCAACCTGAAGGACAACTATTCCATATTTTCTTTTCAGCAGTTTTGTAAAATGGCCTACACTTTGAAAGAGTTCATAGTTCTTTTCCTTCGTATACTGTTTAAATATTGAATAATGTGTCAAGATGGCTGCAAACTGAAAGTGCTCTGCTCAATTTTTCAGACTTAAATAGAAATCACAAAGCCTGTATTTCATTCAATGAGATATTATAATGTAATCTTCAACCAGAGCAGATGGCACATTAGGAGTGGCATTCTGAGATTTCCAGACTGTTTGCTGGGAAATTTATTTGAATTTGCAGAACACATTTATCGCTAGGTCTTCCAAGACAAGTGACTGTATACCAACAATTACTTTTAAGGGGATGTGGTGTTGCTATTCAAGCACATATTGAACTGGACACATACATGTAAAAAAATTTCAATTAAGATTGATCAAGAGTCAATGTTCTGTTAATCCCTACAGGCAATTTTAAATTTTTTCAATCTTTTTTTCATATTCATCTTACCATATTTTGACATGTAAATAAATTAATTGCATTTTTTTGTATCGTCACATTAATGGCTAAAATGTGCGTGTTTAATTATATGAACATTCATTGATAAAAAAAATATTTGTTACATAGTGGTAGGTATTCAGGAGTTCCTGAAAAGTGACTAAATGTGAATGGCTATCATCTCTGAGAAGTGCTGCAGAACACCGTTTCCTTTCTTATCTCTATTTTTTCTTTTATAGCACAGTTTATTGTTATGTATACCAAAGTAATAAAACAATAGTGATCCTAGGCAACTTCAATTATTATTGTGTCTGGAAGAAGATACTTTATAGTAACAGGTGACAAATATGATCGTAACATAGTTGTCCTTACTACCTCTATGAGTACAACTGTGACTATAATGTAAACTTGTTATCTTGACTCATGTACTGGAATCAAAGTAAAACTTTTTTAAAGATCTTTTGGTTATGTTTTTTTTAATTTCCTATATCACTAGCAATATTGAAAAAAATATAATACTGAATTTCTGCAGTTTTTGGACTTTGGTCACTGGGCCTAATAATAGTTTGACGCTTCATGTTCTGTAGATAAAACTTTTCAGCAGTCTCTTTACTATCTTCACAAGCAGAGTTACAATGAAAGGGGACACCAATGAGGACACATAACAAAGGATCCACTATTCACAATAGATAGTCACAACTCACTCTCTGTCCATTCCTGTACCGCTAGCGACTCCGTCTTAAATCATACAGCGTGTTTAGAAAGCTCTCCTATAGACGTCAATGGGTCTGCTCCAGTTCACAGGCTATGACCATGAAGCTGCTGTACAGCATTTCTCTAGATACTGTTAAAAGCAGTACAAGCAAGAGGTCTGTCCCCATAAACATATATAGACAAAATAACTTAAAAAAATGTACAGTAAAAAAAAAGGCTAGGAAGAAGAGATTATGTATCTGTATCTGTTTAAATTAGTAAAAAAATTAAAAAAAAAAATCGGTGATATATTTCCTTTAAAGGGGTTTTGCCACAAAGTAAAATTGACGTGAGAAGCTTGCAAATGAAATAACAAACATTTTCACCATTCATCATTGTTAAAAATTCTGCACCGTTTTTTATTTAGCTGCTCCTTTAATGATCCATTGTTTACAGCTCTTCTCCAGGGGATATGACCAGGGCTCTGAGCTCCACAGTCCTGGTCGCACATGCTCAGACATCACTTCTCCTCTCAGGCAGCCGCTGAGTGTTCAAACCCCAGGTGCTGTCATTCTACTCCCGTCCTCTGTACTCCTTAGTAATTAGTCAAACAGTGCAAATAAATAAAAAAAGAAACCTCAATCAGGTCTGTGCATTGATAAAGAGAGAAAAAAACCACAGGTTTGGTTCCTGCAGGGATTTGAACCTAGGACCCTTGTGCCTGGAGGCAAAATCTTTACCTCTCAGCTACTCACAATGCTTTACATAAACAGACCTTTCTTTGACTACAGAGAGGAAAGGCCTGGTGATGTCATCCTGCTGGGTCACATGATGTGCAATTCAAACAAATCACACACGCCCCCTTCTGAGCACACAAAGCTGAAGAGCTGGATGCAGGAGGTATGAAATGAGATCGTGGCAAAACCCCTTTAATGCAGTTTCTGCATGTACCCTGCCTACATAAGTATTCACTAGAATAAAGTACAGTGAAGTTTTCTGTTACTTTGTCATCACAAAGAATACAAGCAACCGTAATTCCTTTGACTACTTGCCTTTATGCGTTCACACATTTTATGTAGTAAAACATTTCACTTTATTACTTTTTAGTATATAGCTACATAGGTTACAACAGCAGTAACAACTAATTAGATCTTGTGATATATGAAAATATGCTTAAAAAATGTATTCTAGTTACCAGACTAGTCGAAATTGTTGAAAACTTAATAATCCAAAATCCTCAAAAATATAGATGTTATTGGGTCTTTTAAAAAAATATATTTAAGGTACCACTGCTGAACTAAAATTAAAAAAAAAACATACTCACCTCACGTCACTGCTGTTATAGGGATGATTCTGCAGATGGTCTCTCCGTTCTGCTAACATCCAGCTGCCAGTGTCAGCTCACGAGCGTTGCAGCGGTCATGTGTCACTGCCTGGCATCACTGCTTGGAAGTGAACAGCTCAGAGCAGTTATGTCAGGCAACGGAACAAGACTGCAGTAGCGCCCAAGAGCTGACTGCCAGAAGTAAAAGCCTGGATTGGGGAGTCTGCCGGCAGCTTTGTTACTGGATAGCATGTTTTTTTTTTTTATTATTATAGCAGAAATATTTGTATTTATTAAAAAAGAAAAACAATAGACAGCCCCTTTAACAATAATTTGCTTGCCTACATACAAGCAGAGTCTCCTTGGCTTTGAAACCAAAGGGAAAAAGTATTAGTTGTTATGGTGAATTCCTATTTCTTAGATAATAGGCAATGGCACGGGGAATTTGATGAGGTTAGTCTGTTTCCTGTAAGTTAGGATTTGGAACAAAGAAAGAATTAATGTGTGACAGGAAGCACCTAACTATTTCACGGTAGAATAAAGCATTGCATAGTACAGGACAGCTGCTGAACTGGCTCCACTTGGTCTGCAGGAGCTATTCTATACTCATCATTTCTGGTAAGAAACATCCACTTCATTTATCAGAGGGATAGAAATTTCCAAATCGAGCTAAAATACACTATTCATACTCCTTGAACTGTTCCTCATTTTTAAACGTTACAGACACAAACAAATGTATTTTCTTGACATTTTATGTAATAGAGCAACACAAAGTAGTGAGTATGTATTAAGTATAAGGAAAATATTACATGCTTTTCTACATTTTCTACAAAGTTAGACTGAAAAGTGTGGTGTGCATATGTATTCAGACCAGAGTCAATACTTTGTAGACCACATTTAGCAGCAATGACAGTTGTAAATCATGGTATGTGTCTACAAGCTTTGCAAAACTAAAGACTGAACTTTGTGCCAATTCGTTTTTGTACAATAGCACTAGCCCAGCCAGATTGGTTAGTGAACCTTTGTTAACAGTAATTTTCAAGTCATGCCCACAGATTCTCAATTGGATTTAGGACTGGACTTTGACACATAAATATGCTTTGATTTAAACTATTCCATTGTAGCTTTGGTTGAATGTTTAGGGCCGATTGTGAGATAAATGACAAAAGTCACCCCCCCCACCCCCCTCCGGTTCTTGTAACTTCATCTATATTCACTTTCAGTCACAATGAAAGGATTCTGGACTTCACCTGAGCTCCCCCGCTGCTCACCATATGTAATAGAGGAAGACCACGGTGTGTGGAGAGCTGGGCACCATCCCAGCAGGGGATTAGGCCGTCCACCAAGACCCAATAGCATTCTGTAGGCATTAACGGTACATCACAGGCACAACCCGATTCCATATTTTCCCAACACGTATAATTGTCGCTCCCTTGTTTGTAGGACCAATGGGCAGGGAGAAACGGGAAATTGGTACAAAGAACATAGCAGCAACCCATTGTTTGGCACCCAGCCGTAGCTTGGACCCATCCGGTTCTGATGATACCTATGCTGTGGCTCTACACTATTACCATGCTGAGCTAATGTCCGTTTTGTGTTTGAAGCTAGAACTTCAACTCAACATATATTCAGCGTATCATATATCCAGAGAAACGTTGCCCAAGATAGGCTGTCCAGCCCCAAACTTCATGCAATCCAATAATCTAGGACAACTGTAGCACTTATTTTCAAATTTGCTTAATTTTTATTTTGCATCTTTTTATAATATACTCATAACGTATCTTAATTGCATAAATACTTGAAAAGTGCTTTCAACGATATGTGCTACGGCTTACAATAGAGGTATGCAGGAACAAACATTGGCATTAATGCATAAAATAGATGCGGGGACTACAATTTTCAAATGTTTAAGTCCATTCCCATAAGCCTAGTATCCTGCAAGATCAATCATGAGGCACTTATCTTAGTCGGAACGTGTAGCTTCCTATGCTCCGTGCTGGTGTGTCTATAGCCTTTCCACGATAACATCTGATCCTCTCGTCATCTGACAGGAAGGTGATGCGCCTGCGCGACGTTTCGGGGCGTACCCCTTTCTCAAGCTCACCTTCCGTGCCAGCATCTGTGCTTTATATAGGTAACCTGAATTTCTTATTAACCCTTAACCCACCTTTAATCGCCTATTGCACCCTATTTACACAGTGCTTGCACTACAAAAACGCATTCCATTGCTTTGAAGCTAGAACTAGCATGGCACTGGAAGGGAGGATAGTGTAGATAGTTCCAGGGGTGGGACAGGGTGTGGCAGGGGTGTGATGTGGGATGTCCCAGTATAGTTATAAGCAAGTTCCCACCTGGGTCCAGTGTTGTTTCTATTTCAAGGGGGGTATATGCACCAGCATACCAAGAACATCCACCAGTAGGCCACATTCACCCCCATGTGTACCCTGCACCAAGCTAACCTAAGGTAACTAGACACATCTTGCTGCATCTTTTGTCTGTAGCCATATTCTATCTGTATTTGCACCTATGACCAGTATATGTATAGCTGTATCCCCTATATATGTATTGTTTGTCTAGTGTGCTTATAAGGCAATTAAAATATATAAACTTTGATCCTGAGCTGTTTCGTTGTCTCAATCACCCAAAACACGTGTCCGTACTCTCAGTCTCAAATATATCACTACCTTGGGCAGGGTTTCTTGCATAGTCATATGTCTGTAATGGACCAGGATTATAACTAACAAGGAACTGGTGGCATTTTATCAGGCTGGCAAAGTTCTGTTTCATCGGTGGGGGTAAACAGATCTCTCCCAGTTGTTCAGGGTTGTGGGCAAGTGGGGGTATACTCTTGCACTCCCTGGGTCTTTCTGTGCCCATGTGGACAGGGGTTAACTGTGAAGCCATATTCGACTGACCTTACATACCCTTAGGGGGAGCACATATCCACAAATACACCCCAAGTCAGGCCATCGAGCCTTGAGTGGGACTGGTTTTTTGACAGCGTTGATCTGCTGGAAGGGGAACTTACACCCCAGTCTCAAGTCTTTTGCAGCCTCTAACAGGTTTTCCTCCAGGATCCTCAACTCTGAGCAGCTTCTGAGTCCCTGCTGAAGAAAAGCATTCCCACAGCATGATGCTGCTATCAGTATTCTTTACGGTGGGGATGGTGTGTTCAGGGTGATGAGCAGAATTGGCTTTCTTCCACAGACTTTCTTCCATAGCATTTGTCATTTAAGACAAAAAGTTTAATTTTGGT
Source organism: Phyllomedusa bahiana (assembly GCA_025379985.1). Lineage (NCBI taxonomy): Eukaryota > Metazoa > Chordata > Amphibia > Anura > Hylidae > Phyllomedusa > Phyllomedusa bahiana. The sequence continues at coordinate 60,802 of JAODAL010007815.1, read as the reverse complement.
CTATATCTGACCAGAGCCCCTTCTTCTACAAAGCTTTTGGAAAACTCCAACAGAACTTCTTATGACTTTCTTCCAAACGGGGCTTTCTTCTTGCTACCCTTCCATAAAGGCCAGATTTGTAGATAACACGACTAATAGTTGTCCTGTGGACAGATTCTTCCACCTGAGCTGTGGATCTCTGCAGATCCTTCAGAGTGACCCTGGACCTCGTGGCCTTTTTCTTGTTAGTGCTCTCTTTGCCTGGGCTGTCAGTTCAGGAGGACAACCGTGTTTTGGTGGGTTAGCAGTTGTGCCATAGTCTTTGCGGATGATGGATTGAACAGTGCTTCGTGAGATGTTCAGAGTTTGAGTTATTTTTTTAAAGCCTAATCCTGTAATACACTTTTCCACAACTTCATCCATGAGCAGTTTGGTGTGTTCCTCAGTTTTAATGATGAAGTTTGCTCATTTACAGACCTCTAAAACCTTAACAAAACATCTGTAGTTACACTGAGAATAAATTACATAAATATGTACTCTATTTACTAATTAGGTGATATTTAAAGGCAATTGGTCACACAGGCTTTTATTTAGGGGTATCAGAGTACAGTGGGCAGAATACATATGCAGAACACACTTTTCAGTTTTTTAATTTGTAAACATTTAGAAAAATCATGTATATATTTTTTTTTTTACTTCATAAATACGTGCTACCTTGTGTTGCTCTAACACATAAAATATCAATAAAATACGATTAAGTTTAGGGTTGTAATGTTTACAAATGGGGAACAGTTCAAGAGGTATGAACACTTTTGCAACCCACTGTATATGCTATGGAAGCAGTAAGAGACGAGTGTACCAGAACCCTAACAAGTTGCACACTTTCCCTTTCCTGCTTCACATTTACCACTATTTAATATTGTATTTAATGTCGCACTTATTATATAGCATAATTCTAGTATTATAAAACTTATGAAAAAAAAGTGTAACATTCATATGCAGGGTGCCATCAGAAATTTTATGAACAGCTGAAGCATCTGGGCTCCCCTCCTCACTATCTCTGCCAACCCACACCAGAAAAAGAAAAAAATATTTGTGAGGTGAACAAGAATAACAATACAGATTGCACCATAGTTTTTGGATTTAGTTGAATTTTACAACGTATAGTTTATCTATAATTTGTGGGCCAATATGTATACAAGGGACAGCAAATACCTCCACATCAACATGTCGTGTCACCACTATGTATTAACTAATGTAATTAATTGTTACTGACCAAACCAGTATACCAAGACCAATATCACAAATAACAATAATATACGAAGACCAAATAATACCGTCACATACCAGTACCATATGATGACTAATACTACAATACTGTCATTCATTAAATCAATATATCAAGACCAATGTTACCAATAACAATAATATACAAGTTCCAAATAATACCACCACATATCACTATTGTAACGGTTAGCAGGAATGCAGTTGGTGGAGCCGCAGGTTCACAGTGAAAAATGGTGCAGACCATGCCACGGAGCAGAGTCTAAGGAGCTCCCCAGTATTCACTAGAGCCCACAAGGCGGGTTGGACTTGGCTGCGAGGGACTACCAGGTCACTACCCCTGACATGGCCGCTTGTGGTGACAGCCTTGGTCCCAGGCATAAAGATGCGGAAGCAGGCAGAAGTGTCGGACCTCAGGCAGGTGGTTTACTGGTGTGGTGGCAGGTTCAACAGTAGGTAGAAGACTAGTGTGGCAGTAGGTAACAGCAGCAGAAGTAAGGCATAATAGTAGGTAACATCAAAAGGTCAGATGACAGCAAACGTACAGCAATGCAGAGGTCAGGATCAATGTAGAAACATCAATAATGAACTGGCACTGAGCACGGACAGGAAGTTCTTTAAGTCCCTGAAGGTTGCCAGGCATTGACAGTAATTAGGTACTGGTCCTTTAAATCTGAAAGAGCCACTGCGCGCACACCCTAGGGGAAATTGTGTGCATGCACCACTCACAGGCAGGAGATGGGTGCAGAGTAGGAGCGCGGAGAGGTGAGTAGACTCTGGCAGGGGGGGGGTGGTCCAAGCAGGCAGCGCCAACACAAGCACGCCCACCATGTGTAATGTGACAACTACTATATGGTGACAAATACCACTATATATGTTTACTGTAACAATTACACGTTACACCACTGCCAATTAATACATTAGTGATAAAGTGACTATTGTTAATTAATCTCACTTTCACTTTTTTCATCCAGCACATAATGCCCTATATAAAGTAGACCTGAATAATATTTTATGATAGAAACCATTACACCAAGACCTGCCATATCATGACCCTATAGTGGTAGATACAAGTGTACACAGGTGCTCTGCACACAGTTAAGTTACATTTAGTGACTCAAAGGTGACGTCTTGTCTGATTAATCTTTCACTTTCCCTTTTCTTCTCCATCCAGCACTGATCGAAATGCCCTAGTAGTTAGGTAGGTAGAGCTCCTGGTAGCTATATATATATATAGGCCCCCTTGGTAGGTAGGCATACAGCCTCCCAGTAAGTAGATAGTTATATAGGGCTCCCAGTAGGTAGGTATATAGGAACTTAACCACAAGGCAATACTCACAGCTCAATGGCTGGACTAAAGACTAAACCCAATAAATAATGTCCAATTTTTCTTTGATTTTAGGTGTATAGGAACCCCATTAGGCAGGTAGGTATATACGCCCCCTAGTAGGTAAGTAGGTATGTATTCTCCCAGTAAGAAGTTATATAGGGTTCGACAACTGAGATTGCTTATTTGGTAGAAAGTGTAGAACAGTTAAATCCTGCAAAACAATGGGGAAGTAGCTGCCAATGGCAGTGGGCCCCCCTTGTTTCACAGTTTGGCTGGGCTCAGTACAGCAGTACCAGCTGTACTGCCATAACAGCAACCCTGTTTGAATGAATGAAAGGACTCAGGGTTTCCAATCATACCACTTGTGCTGTCTCATATTCTCCACACAGTACATCTTGGTGCCATTTTTTCCCAGGCAAGTGACACACATGCTCCAGACATGAAAAGAAAACAGAAGACAAGATTCATTACCCAGGCCACCTTCTTCTATTGCTTTGTGGTGCTGTTTTTATGCTCGTGTCCACTATAGGTGCCTTGAGCAGTGGACAGATGTCAGCATATGCACTTTGACTTGTTCTTAGCTACAGAACACCATAGGTAGGAAATGTAATGTACAGTGTGTTCTGAAACCTATCATAGCCTGGTTTAACTTTTTTAATAATCTGTGCTACAGTAGCTTTTCAGTGGGATTCGATCAAATGCCGCACAGGCAATAAGGAGTCAGAGGCACCCATGACCCTGTCAATGATTTACCGGACTTCCTGCCTAGGACCAGTTTTACCAGGTACTAACCACCGAACACTGGGTACATCCAACAAGACCTGCTTTTTTGAATATGCTCTAACTCATATAAGCCATTACAATTTGGTCTTGTTGCAATGCAGTACCGCATGACAAAAAATGCACCGTGTGAAAGCACCCTAAGGTACATCACGTCAAAATACTGTGTCAGATGTACACTGGAGGTGCTTTCTGATTTATTTCTCGTAAACCTCAGAAGGATCCAAAGAATATTATTATTATTATTATTATTATCATTTATTTTGGAGCGCCCTTGATTCCAGGGCGCTGTACATTTCAGGCGGGTACATAAATAACATTGGTAAAACAATTACAAAGTGACAATAAGTGACTAACAACTGGTACAGAGGGAAAGAGGTCCCTGCCCGCGAGGGCTTACAATCTACAGGGGAGGGGTGAAGAGACAGAAGGTGAGGGGCAGACATGTTTGTGGGGCGGAGCAGTGCAACCCGGTTAATGTTGGTTATAGGCAATCCTGAAGAGGTAGGTTTTCAGGTTACGTTTGAAGCCGGTGAGAGAGGGGGAGAGTCTGATGTGTTGGGGCAGTGAGTTCCAAAGTGTGGGGGAAGCACAAGAGAAGTCTTGGAGACGGTTATGTGAGGAGGTGATAAGAGGAGAGCAGAGGAGAAGGTCCTGTGAGGAGCGGAGGTTGCGTGAGGGGAGGTATTTAGAGATTAAGGCAGAGATATATGAAGGGGAGAGGTTATGGAAAGCCTTGTAGGTCGAAGTTGCTAGCTTGAACTGGATTCGCTGGGCAATGGGTAGCCAGTGAAGGGATCGGCAGAGGGGAGAGGCAGGGGAGTAGCGAGGAGAGAGGTGAATCAGACAGGCAGCAGAGTTAAGGATGGTTTGGAGGGTGCTAGTTGGAAGGCCCCAGAAGAGGATGTTGCAGTAGTCGAGGCGGGAGATGACGAGGGCATGGACAAGCGTTTTTGTGCTTTCACAGTGAGCGGATTCGGGAAATATTTTTTAGGTGGAGGTGACAAGCAGAGGTGAGGGTTTGGATGTGCGGTTTGAAGGACAGATTGGAGTCAATGATTACCCCAAGGCAGCGGACCTGTGGTACTGGTGAGAGAGTGTAGCCATTAACAGTGATAGAGAGATCGGGCGAAGAGATGGAGTGGGACGATGGGAAGATAATGAATTCAGTTTTCTCCACGTTTAGTTTTAGGAGACGGGAAGAGAAGAAGGAGGAAATGGAGGACAGGCAGTCAGGGATCCAGGAGAGAAGAGAGGCGACATCTGGGGCGGAGATGTAGAGTTGGGTGTCATCTGCATACAGGTGGTATTGAAAGCCGTGTGAAGCTATAAGCTGACAGAGGCCAAGAGTGTAGATAAAAAAGAGTAGTGGGCCCAGGACTGACCCTTGGGGGACACCGACAGAGAGAGGGCGAGAGGAGGAGGTGGATCAAGAATGAGAGACGCTGAAAGTCCGAGAGACGCTGTATTACTGTATAGACTCACAACAGCTAACATTAGAAATATGACTGTATATGGCTGTACAGAAAAAAAAAAAATTATACCAAGCTAGGTACTTTGTTCCTCTTTATTGGATGCTTCTACAGGGAACAGTGTAGTCTACTAGATCATTTCATGAATTAAAAAAAAGGGCATTCTAATACATACTGGCCCAGGTCCATGCATATGCCATCGGGACCCAATGGATATGATTAGTTATGCACCAGGAGTCTACCCAGTGCATGCATCAAGCATAGTGGTCAAGTGCATTGTGAACACACCTTAATAAAGTGTGTCTGGTACAAATGTATGAAAATACCACACAATGAGTGTCAGCCTCATCGCGCACTACTACTTTGGCTCTTGAGGCTTTAGCCCTGTTACGAAATTTGCGACATGAGCTAATTACTCGCAATAAGCTCTTTACCCTGTTGAATCCTCCTTTAACAGTAAAAACGGGAAGGTAGAGGCTAGAAGGAGACGTTAAGGGGAGAACTATGTGCCAAGAGGGCATTGCCCTTTTCAGAACAGTAGCCTTGTGTAACCCAATTTGAAGTAAGGTAAGTGTTCTTTCATATGGTGGGACAGTGGTAAAATCCCAGCCTACAGATTTGTGCTATATGGACCAGTAGCCTATCCACGCAGATCTTAAAGGGGTTGTATCATTACATTAAATGGTCTTCAGAATAAGGGGACAGTGAAAACAATGAAACTTTACAATTGGATGTCATTTGCAAAGCTGTCTTGTTTTCACAGTCTGCCTTATCTTCATTTTGCGTAAACACTGTTCCCCAGTGCTTGTCGGATTCCTCCTCCTTTCATTTCATTGGTTTACGGCTTTACTAATTTACATTCTGTTCGGCCCCCAGTCGTATTCACAGGAGCGTGCATTCCTGCCTCTCTCACTCAGAATAAGGAGCCGGCAACAATTTCACTCAGCCAGCAGCTCCACAGCAAAACGCAGTTGCTTCTACAATCAGAAAACAGCGGAACTGTGCTCAGTGCCTAATGCTCCTGCGTGTAAACATAGAAGGGACACAGATCTGTGCTGCTCTGGATGAGTTCATAGAAGACTGGATTCAACTGTAACAAACCTCCAGCTGTGAGAGGAGAAGAGATCAATGCTCTGAGTTCATAGAAGACTGTCTAGACTGAATGCAGGCCTGTGGTATGTAAACAGCTCTTACAAAATAAGACTGCCTAGGGAGAGGAATGACACAGTGACATGTGGACTCAGACAGAGAGGAGAAAGAGAGCACACTGACTCAGGAGCGAGCATAAACAGTGAAGGGGGGGGGGATGATGTAATCCCCCTTCAGTTAAGAAACACCCAACTGGGAGGGGAAGAACGCCCCTGGATTTGAGGAACGGAGAAAATCAAGCTACAAGAAAACAGCTGAACAGATGAAGCGATACATCCCCTTTTAGCATGTTCCTATTACCATCTATGGCCTGTAGTTCACAGTCAACCTTCAGTTTGCTTATTTTGCTGAAGTGTTAATTATATTACCCTCTTTTGTATATATGGATTTTAACATTTGCCTGATTTTTTAACAGTGCTCACTTACAGTTATATTTTATAACTAGTTACATTTTTGAATCATTGACTTTTATTTTGTGATATGGTTGCGATTCGGTTTGGTTGCATTAGAATCGCATCTCATCAATGGAGAGTGACTAAGTTTTTTCAACAAAGCATGACATTAGTATTATTTGTTACAGGTTACTTTTGGGTACATCTACAAATTACATCTGAGAAATGACTGGGAATAATTTCCCTAATTTAATGTCTTATTTGCACAAATGTAGCCATAGGTTTGGCATAGCTACTTTCCTCCTTTCTTTTAAACTCCTTTGTTTCTCCATTAGCCCAACTAATATAATTTAAAAACCATTAAAAATACAATATCCTATAATAAACTGTTGCAGCATTTAATATTACAAATGCTTTAAGAACTACGTCAAATATTATGGCTAAAGGAGTTGCCTTTCGCAGAATGGTTCAAAGAATTTCTTTAGAAATTGAGTTCTAAAAGAATGTCTTTTCTTCTTTGCTGACCATTGTCCTGCTTATTGATTGAAATAATGACACTTTTTTACTAGCAGACTTTTGATATTTTTATGTATTGACTTTGATTTATCTCTGTGCATGTTATCTACAGTTCTAGGTTGTCTTTTAATCTTTCAATCGCTTGCACAGTTTGTATGAGTTTGCTATGCGTCAATCATTCTTCTAAAAAGAAAATATATCTTACAAATCTTTTATCCAACTAAACAACTTCTGGACTTTGGAAAGACATTTAGGTTGCTTAAATGTAGTGGAAGAGGCAATCTTTAGATGCAGACCTGAGTTATATCTATTTGATGAGGCTACTAAAAGGAAAAAAAATGGGTATAAAGCAGTTATAAAGATGTGGCTACAGGGAAAACACACTGAAAATTGTATCCACTTTATAGGTGAATATAACAGTGGACTGTGAATTTAATATGATGTAAAAACAAGCTATGTTCGAGTCTATTGCATTTCATCAGTTTTATAGCCAGTTTACACATGAGATGCAGAAACTGTCCTCTCACAAAGCAGAATCTGCTTCAAGCACAACAGCTCCTTTTAGACAAAGGTACATATTCTTAAAAGAGTTGACATGAAATCAACCTTTCCTTTAAATACAGCTGCCCAAGCGATCAGCTAATTGCCTCAAGCACAGTCCATGGATCCACCAGTAGAAATTTACAGAAATGATCAGCCACATAATACATAGACAGTCTGGATCTACTTTTAATTCCACTAGAAGCCCAGAAGTGCCATGTGTTGGTGACCTCCCTCTATCACAAACACATGGCCTAATAAAGGGGTTGTAAACTTAGAAAAAAACTATTTAAATAAGAAAAGGGTAACCAAAAAAAAAAAAAAAAAGTAGTGGCAGTGACGGGGACAGGTAGGTATTTTTAACTTGTTTTGTGAAACCTGGCCCCATTTAAATCCTTTTTGTTTTAATGGAAAACCCCTTTAAGTCATATGAACTTGATGGAACAACCACTTTAAAAAACATTTCTTCTAGAATAAGAGAACAACAGTAAATAGAAGTCCTCCTTTTCATTCATCTTTTCTACCTTGAATTGGTCCAAGATAATTTGACCCTTGTTGTACTGTCCTGCCAAAAGTGTTTATTTGACATGAGTTAATCAGCTGACAGGAAGGAATACATTTGGTCATCCATAATGCTTAGATAATCCCTACTGTCCAAATGTCCATCTACAGGTTTCAGAGGACCCAGGGTGTGCCAAGAAAACATTCCTTAGACCACTATGCCATTGCTGAACTGTTGAAACCTGACAGGAATCATTCATCATTTTATGCCGCTTGCACCACATCCTGACCCTTCTATTAGCATGGTGCAACAGAAAAATGGATTCATCGGTCCATGCAATGTTTTTCCACTGTTCAGTGGTTAAATTTTAGTATTCTTGCCTTGTTTGCTACTTTTATGCAGATCATTGCTAAAGAACAATGAGTTGTGTATTCAGGAGTTGGAGCACCAATGTTGTATCCACATGCAATTTGCTTGGTTGTATACCATCTACCTGTCTGAAAATTTTTTGACTGGTTCTTAAGAATGATCCTCCTTTTTGTTCACAGAATCTTCTTTCACCGTTTTTCCTCAATCACACCATTTTTGGAATATGCTCGATATAACGGACATGAAAAACCTACAAGGTTGCCAATATTTGAAATACTGGCCTAATGGCCATAGCTAGTCTAGCAGTGATGACTATGCTCTATGCTATGTTCAAAGACACTCAGTCAATTTTCTCATTTCAATATGGATTCATACTGAAACTGATCCACTTTATTTTAAACTGCACTTTGGGTTCATGTGTCTATTTTCTACACAAGAAAGTTTCAATCTTTAAAGGGCAGGAGTCTCTAACACAGGCCATTCAATGTACGCGCATGTATATATCTATCTATGGGGGCTGATGGGAGCTGGCGGTGATAGACTCTGAACAATATAGTTATTAGTAAAAACCTTATAGATGAAAATAATCTAACAAACCTTACAAGACTAAGAGGGGCCTAAAAGACAATTCTAAAGAGTTTCTTTATGTTGATTAAATAGAATATGGGTGGTATAACCTAAAAGCTTTTGTAGCCTCAACGATTATAATATATAATAACTAACTTAACATTATGAACTAACAGCACAGCGGCTTTGGTTACAGGCTGTGGTCACTTCTAATAAAGTTATGTATCAATTAAAAAGTAGAGGTACAGAAGAATGTCAAGCTGATTTAAAGGAAAGAGGAAAAGGTTGCAAAAAAAACATCAATATCAAATTTCAATAGAAAAGTCTGTGGTGGAAAGAAACTCTTCATGGTGCCCCACTAATTAGTTCATGTAACCTTGATATATTTTCTGCCTAAAACGTGCAGTTCTTCAGTCAGATGTAATAGAAGTCACATGTTACAATAAAGGGTCCATTAAAAAGCATATCCATGTCACCGTTTGGACTCCTTTGGTGTAGAGTTGCAAAAGTAACAGGTTCCTAAAATGCTCTAAGTTATTTTATTAGAGCAACTCTGATTTCTTTTTTGTGCTAGGCTTGACACATTTCATATTCCTTCTCAAAAAATGATAACCATAGTGTGTAACTCCAATAACTATTTGTTATTATTCAGAATTTAGTTTAGTGCTAATAATTCTAGGCAGTAGCAGAGAAGTATATTCCAGTTCTAAATACATATACATATGTGGTTCAGAGTTGCTAGATTTTGTAGTCAGAGTATGCGTTTTGGCAGCTGTAATGTAAAAAAGCATACTGGACAGTAGGCTGGCTGAGAAGGAACTATGCGGGAGACTATGTGGCTGGCCAGGTGTTGAGTAAGCTATGGGGGAACAAAATTAGTGACAGCTCCAGCCTCATATTTCTATTTGATTTTATTAAATATCTTTACATGGACAATTGTTTGCAGTATCATGTAATAAAATTATTCTTTGATATGGAAAAATATGTACCGTGGCTGCTCTTGATGTTCTGCTCATTAAATTTGTGAACGTAGCTTGCCTTTTTCTAAGGTCCTTGTCAACTCTCTGGGAAAAAGTATCACTTCTAATCAGAATTACAGATGCCTAAGCTTGTATTTGTCACTTACGCACCCTCATAAATATTCCTAATGCATCATCAGACAGTAATACTTATTTACCCATTATTGATGAGAATTGGTTCTATGGAAGTGAAACTATTTTAAGTACATATGTTCCTGAGCAACGTTTAGGGCGACACTTGCCAAAACGCCAACGCCAGTTTTTTGGTCTATATTGCGCTAAAACCGCTTTTGACGCCATATTTTGGATATAAATGAACTGTCGTACACCAAAACTAGGCGCATTATATGCCGGGACCGATATATTGTAATACGACTTAAAATGATGTGCTGTGCGCATAGCACATCATTACAAGTGCATATGTGTTAGGCGCATTTCACATTTTACAAGTATGTATTAGGCGCATTTCATATATTGTAATGATAAGCTATGTGCGGCACATCGCCTCTGTGCGCGATCTGCCTCGATAGGAGCATTACATACATTTCTAATGATATGCTTTGTGCCGCGATTAGCGCAAATCGCGGCACAAAACATTTCATTGGAAGAGTATGTAATGCCCCTATCGAGGCACATCGTGCACGGAGGTGCATAGCTTATCATTACAAGTATATGAAATGCACCTAACACATACTTGCAATGCGCCTTACACATATTTGTAAAATGCGTCTAACAAATATACACTTGAAATGATATGCAATGCGCCTCAATAGGCGTATTTTGTTATGGAGGTGCACAGCGCATAATTTTTAAGCACATTACTATGCAAGGTACACCTGATGCCAGATTTTTGATAGGGTCGAACTTTGTGGCGCACTACACACTTATTTAATGCCCCTAAAAAACTGACGTAGCACCGCCAATTTTCGGACATCTCGCCCTTAGTGTATGTGACCCTCCTGACTGCTCCCAACATGGAAGATATCAGGGGAAATGAGGATTATTCACATTGGATCTCAACAGTGAAATAAACAAGCATGTATGTTTATGGTAGGGTTGATGAAGATGTCAGCCACTTGAATGTCTGGCCAATAGTTAAGTGTAAAATTGGAGGCTAAAACTTCAAGGGTATGTTACCTAGATCTCATATGTAACTGAATGCAATCTATTGCTCTACTTGCACAGCACAAATGCAAGTTATAAAGATGCCCACATGCATTAGATGCACACCACCTGAATATTAAAATTAATTGGGCTGGCTCATCATCTAATGCTCATGGGGGTGTTAGAGGCTTTCCGAGAGCTCCCGTGTATATAAACGCTTTGCCAAAAAAACAGAATGTAATGCTGCATTCTATATTTTTTCTCTTCGTAAAGGGAAAGAATAATCGGACACATTGGATTTCACCATGCCTGATCACTTTCACTTGCAACATGGAGCTGCCAGAGGTGTCTGGAAGCAGATTACTCTTTCACACACATCCAGCTGCACCAAATGTACAAGTGTAAGGGGGAGGTAGAACAGGAGTAAAGGCAAGAAATTCCCTCAGTGCCCACCACTCTCACAGCAACAAGAGGTTACACACTACTTTTTTCACCATCAACAAAGAATCAGGTAGGCGTTGCAGAAGAGGAACTCCCTGCTCTAAACAAATCAAAATCATGGAGGAGATTCAAAGAATATATCACACTTCTTCCTTGGATCAGTGTCCCCAAGCAAACAAGTGTCTGAGGAAAATTAGCAAAGCAGTGATATTATAAAAAGGTCTGTTTATACAGTAACCGTCACAGAAATGTGTATTATGTATATGGTATAATAGCAAAGAGTGTTACACGTATACTATATTTCAGTGACTATGTTGCATTAGGTATAACCCTCCTCCCTAACTAAAAGTCAACTATGTGTATTCATTGTCTACAAAAATGTTGATACAGACCCATCAACCTGGTCATAAAATCGGCCTGTTTGGGTCACAATATCCTAAACCTCTTTATTGGGAACAGAGGTTATCACCAAGTGGGATATGCCCCTTTGGTGCATCAAAGAAATACCAGGTCTTTATCTGGTCCAATTATGACAATTCTCATTTCAAATTAAAATAAGCCAATCTGAGGAAAGATATAATTAAATATGCCTTGGCTGTCATTATCCCACTATATAACCAGCCAGTCAGCGACAGGTAATTACCCTAATCAGCTGTGGGCAGTTCAGAAATCTGAGCTGGCTGGGCAGAAAATAAAATACAATTCTCATGGGAAATCTGTGTTCACAGCATGAGATTTATTCATCAATTGAGCTTCATTCCATTTTCTTCCTTATCCCAGGAACTGAGAAATATCTACTGAAGAGTAAGGTATTTTAAAAAAATGTTATCCTTTTTATATTTACTTTTGTATGTTTATTGTATTTTTGGACTCTATGTAAGCACTTGAAACTTTTTATATTAAAACTAAAGATGTTAATAAAGTTCGGTCCTTGTAGGTTTTACGACTCCATAGCCTTAATAAAGTGTTTAACCCTGTTGGAACTGTTGGAGAGCTGTGTTTGATTATAGTGTTTTAACCTTGCAAGTACTGATAAGTGGTGGTTGTGAGTATCAGAGCCATTCTCTCCAATTTGATTATTGAAGGAAGATGGGGGCAGTGGATATTCTGGGGTGTCTGGACTGTGATGGGGTGTGATTTATGCTCAATTTGCCACCTGAATGAGAGGCGAGTGCAAATAAGACTGAGTGGAAATAAATCAACTACATTACAACACGGAAGGCAATTTTGCGCTTTATATTTTTTTATCTCAAGACTTTTCATGAAATCAATAAGAAAAATCTCCTCGGTTCTCTGAAGGCAAACAATAAAGTTTAACAGCTTTCCATAGGCCCCACACTTAGTTGCGATGTGATACACATCCTTTGTATGGCCAAGTGGGTTTGTGCTATCTACTTGCAGGATAGGTTTTATTCCGGAGAGCTATAGAGGAGAGTGAAGAGCAAAACAATGTCACAGATACACAACAAAATCTGCAGGAACTAAACTAGAAGTCTTTTAATGAAGTCAACAATATTAATCAGTAATTGCAATATTATAATTCAGCATGCTAATGATGGAACAAAATGTTCACAATACTGAGCACATCCTTAATTTTTCAAATAATATGATTTTCTCTATTATCGAAATAGGGAGCATATATTATTTTCCAGAAATGGAAATGAAATTGTGCATGCTAACAACTGCACCAGCATATTCAATATTACCCCAGATTTAATCAGCAGAGCAATTACCGAATGACCTGGGAAGATGTATCCTATCCAAAATGCTGCAGCCATTGAAGCAGAAACGAGACATATTTAAATGTTAGATCAAGCATGTCAGACAGACTGGCCAAAACACAAACAAGGTCATACAAGTATTCTAAAAATTAAAATTCCAAACCCATTGGTAATTGGTATTTCCCTGCCTTAAAGTTAAATATTCATAAGATTTCTACCTCTTCTAGATTCCTGAGAAAATCTAAGAACAACTAAATGCATATAGCAATTCCCCATATGTAACAAAAAAAAAATAATCTAAAACTATTTAGATACTGACACCAGACTTATACTAAAAAGCTATGCAAGGTAAACCTATTTATCAAGTTCTGTATCTACAACAGGACTAAGTAAACGACAAATTCATAGTAGTATAAGAGGCTTGAAGAGGTACCAAGTGCAATCAGGCTGCTGTACCAGGGAACATGCAGTTTATCCATACGAATTGCATTATAAAAGAGGAGAGCATATAGTGGTAAATAACATTAACTCATTACAGTATTATGTAATTGCACACTTCATTTATCTATTATATAGATTTTCATACTTAAGAGCACAATATCATCATTATGTCCAAGGGTCTCAGCAATGACATCTGCACTACATAGAAATATAACCTTTGCATAGAGACCATAAAACTTCTATGCAGGATATTCAGACTTTTCAATAAAAGAAAGATGAACTATTACTCTGAAGTTTTGTTAAGAATTATCTAGGTACTAAGGGTGCAGACATATACCTGATTACTTCTAAAGTAAAGAATGATTGCATGGGATTTATGAGGCTAACTGTTGCCTTTTAGTCCTTAAAGATTATAACACTACAGGCAGAGTTGGAAAACGCATCTATAAAGCAGTCTGACATTTAATTACTTTTTGTGCAAAAACAAGTTAGTTTCCATTATCTTATCTGGTAATTATTCTCCATTATTCCCTTTAACTAATTATCTTGCTATTACGAGCCTAAGAAAAATGCACAATGGTTAAATAACCTTCCAAATCCCAATGCAAACCAATACATCCTTTTTAAAAGCAACCCAAATAAGACTAAATTAGAACATTTAGAGGATTATCTGGCAAAGTGCACTTAGGACCTGATCCACCAAGTTGTCTTAATGCCTGCAACATGACCACGGACAATAGTCATTATCTGCCCTTCTGTTATGCCACATTAGTCGCCTAAGTATATTATTCACTGATAATATCACTGAAGAGCTAAGACATCAAGTACCCTTCTCTCTTCAGTAAATCAGACTAGAAGCCATGAACAAAGATAAAAGCTTAACCATAAGATCTTCCATTTTATGACAGGATTATTACTCAGAGGATCAGGGACATACACAACAAAGGTTATGGTGAATAGTAGACACAGAAGTGTAACCTACAGTCCTTCTCTGTTTCATATTATTGAGACAAAATAAGGACCTGAGGCTTTTTCTCTCATCCTTGGTAGAACACGGTAGTTGCACTTTGTACTGGTCCTACCCTCCTTGCTTGAAGACCTTGTAGTAACTATGGAGAAAAGACATCTTGTGCAACCATTGATGATCAAGGGACAGTAGGTCCTACCTTAGTCATAACAGACTAGACAACAGCCTTATGGGCAATATTTTCAAGGAAGACATCAATGAAAATGTATATCCCCTCAGTTGCATGTTTCCCACATGGTAGAAAAATAATGTTGTTTTACTTTCTATGGTCCTGCTCTGCTACCATATAGATTGAAGTTTCCAGTCAAGTGAACAACTGTTATCTGAAATGCTTGCAGTCTTCATACAATGTTCTAGTCAATTTCCCAGCCAATGGCCCTTCCTCCGCTACATAATAAGCATTCAGCAGAGCTGAACATGTAAACAGATTACCGGAGGCCTCCCTTTATTCATATATTGTCTTTAAAATGGCCTAGAGAATAAAATGACTTACAAACCATGGAGCAAAATAGCCAGTGATGGATCAATCCCAGACCAAATAAAGCATACATATTTCAAACAGATTCTCTCTCTGGACTGTAATCTCTGAAGGTAAATCATAATAATAGGTGAATACAACTAGTATAAAAATATGATCCAGACATAGAGGTATATGGAAAGACAGGATGCTGACCTTGCTGCAAAGCTACACATTGGATGAATCTAGAACATGGAACATCTAAAAACCAGCAGGTATAGTAGAATTAAAATTAGGCGCAGGGCTATTGTTATTTTTTTAATCTATCAGGATATAGGCAAAACCAATTATTCCATCAGTTTATTGGTAAATGTCCAAAAATAACAAAATCCATTACAGCAATGTGTTAAGCTAATGGGATGCATCCAACTGACCCCCTCCCCTCTAAATAAATTAATTATGGGGATGTCAGTCTGAGTTCTGCATTAGTATGCAGAGATATTTAGCTAGGATAAGAAATGATCACATCCAAAATAAAGCCAAGCTGGCTGCAGAAATCAAACCTGATATATACTCTTGGTGAGGATTTCTATTGAATTTTTACTGAGGATTTTAGTTATTATACTTTAAAGGAGAGATATTTGCAAAACTATCTGCAGGTATTGAATAGCACATTTTTTAAAGATTACTCTGTGGAAAAATTCTATAGCTAGTGCTCAGCCAGCACACTCCACATGCTGCTGTATGGGGTAACATATTACAGAGCGTATGGAAATGGAACAATCGGTATGAAAGTGGAGAAATAGAGAGATACAATGTCACCCAACAGACATATATAACCATAGAGCAGTAATGTGGTACTGTGCATAGGAATACAACTTTTTTTGTCGTTGCATAAATCTCATCTTAAACAGCATCCAAAAAAAGTCTGATTCTACCTTGTTATTAGACAAATTCAGACTATAGCATTTGCATCCCCATGTTCTTGCTCTCAATCTCTCATGTGTAACTATAATAATGTTGATTGAACTGCCACTTAAAGGTTTACTTAGAAATCTATGGTTTATCTATAGAATATGACATGAGTATCTGTCAAGTGGGGTTTCCTCTGGTGGTACTATGACAAATCAGACATAAAGGACCTATCTGAGGGATAAACCATACAGTTGATACCAAAAGTTTACATACACTATATAACAAGACACATATGCATGTTTTTCTCACTGTCTGACATGACATCACAATAAACCTTATCCGTTTTAGGTCAATTAGGAACCAAAATTATTTATATTTGCCAAATGCCAGAATAATGAGAGATAATTTTTAAGGCATTTTTATTACTTTCTTCAAAGTCAAAAGTTTACATACATTACATTAGTATTTGGTAGCATTTTGGATATATTTCCACAAGCTTCTCACAATAGTTGGTAAGAATTTTGGCCCATTCCTCCTGACAGAACTGGTATAACTGAGCTATGTTTGTAGGTCACCTTGCTCGCACCTGCCTTTTCAGCTTTGCCCATACATTTTCAATAGGATTGAGTTCAGGGCTTTATGATGGCCACTCCAAAACATTGACTTGGTTATCCTTAAGTCACTTTGTAACCAGTTTGGCAGTATGCTTCGGGTCATTGTCCATTTGGAAGACCCATTTCCACCCATACTTTAACTTCCTGGCTGATGTCTTGAGATGTTGCTTCAGTTTTGCCACATCATCTTCTTTCCTCAGACCGTCAGAACAGAGAACCTGGTAAAACACCTTGTGCAGGCCAGCAGCAGCAGGCCCATGTAGACTAATTTCTAGCACAAGAAGAGACTAAACAGCTCCTCATCAAAAAGATGGCCATAATGGCAGAAGCCATCTGGATCAAGGAGACCCCAGCTAAACCTAGCCAGGAAGACTGCCAGCAAGCACAGTGGACAGTAAGACAGGGGAAAATAATTATTTGATAACTAGCGATTTTGCAACTTTTCCCACCTACAAAAAATGGAGGAGGTCTGTAATTTTTATCATAATTAAACGGAAATTGTGAGAGACAGAATCTAGAAAAAAATAAAGAAAATCACATTGTATGATTTTTTAATAATTAATCAGCATTTTATTGCATGAAATAAGTATTTCATACAATAGAAAAACAGCACTCAATATTTGGTACAGAAACCTTTTGTTTGCAATTACAGAGTTCATACATTTCCTGTAGTTTTTGACCAAGTTTGCACACTGCAGCAGGGATTTTGGCACACTCCTCCATACAAATCTTCTCTAAATCTTTCAGGTTTGGGGATTGTTTCCACTCCCTCCAAGGATTTTCGATTGGATTCAGGTCTGGAGACTGGCTAAGCAATTCCAGGACCATGAAATGCTTCTTACGGAGCCACTCCTTAGTTGCCCTGGCTGTGTGTTTCGGGTCATTGTCATGCTGTAGGCCCACAACACATCTTCAATGCTCTTACTGAGAGAAGGAGGTTGTTGGCCAAAATCTCATGATACATGGCCCCATCGATATGGGACATATTCTGTTTCTCACAGTTGAAGTGTACCTGCCCGAAAAATTGCAGACCCCTTCAGTCTTTGTAGGTGGGAAAACTTGTAGAGCCACTAGTGTTTCAAATACTTATACCACACACAAGTGTATGCGTTGGTGGTACTGGACGCTAGGTCCAGACAACGTGTAGAGAGGGAGCTCTATGTTTAGTTAGTGGCCAGACGGCCGAGGATTTTATTTACGTGTTTGTTCTGAATGCTGTGCTGTACACCTGTGCTGCAATAATACAGGCGGAAGCCCTAAAGAAGTCTTTTCTTGGTGTGCCATTCGCTTACCAAAGCGGCAATCCCGTGAGCAAAGTACCCCCAGGACGGCCCAGGAGGGCGTCCTGGACGCAAGCGAGGCGTCACATATGGTGGAGGATGCCGTGGGCACAATTGGCACGGACTGAGCGGGTTTTTGGCACAGGTGAAGCAGTGCTGTAAAAGAGATGTGTTTGCCCCCCGAGTTGTTTTTTTCCCCAAATGACCATGGAGGAATTTTTGACTGGTGCGTCTTTTTGCCCACCCAGGGGAGTGCCCAGCCCCAGGGGCCGCCAAAGCCGGGTCCCCTTCCAAGGCCAAGTCCAAAAGCGGAGACAAAAACTAACACCGAGAACCCCCCAATGCCGAGGGGGGTTGCTGGGTGAGCCCTGGGAGGGGTGTGTCCTGGGGGGGTCGGTGTTCTGGGGGAGAGGAAGTGCCCGTTTGGTTTGCGGGGGGGTTGGTCCCCCACTGTGGGTCAAAGGATTGTCCCCAGGCGTCTCTAAAGGCACCGGAATCGCCCCTGGTATAAAACCCCGACCAGACCCGGTAAGGGGGACCATTCCAATGCATTTTGAGAACCTGTTGTGGGACTGTGTCCATTTTTTGCTTTAAAGTTTGTGGAAACCTCAGTCCGGCTGTCTATTTGGGCCCAGGACTTGCCCCATTTTGAGCACTTGTGGGAAACCGCCGGGTGTCAGGAGTGGAAGTATCTGTTCCGGGGAAGTCCACCAGGAGTATGTGGTGCCGCTGCCTGAGACAGAAGAGCCGGGGGTTAGAGTCTGGGAGTCCTGCCCCTGACCAATTTTTTTTTTGGACGGGCAGAATCAAATGAACTCTGTGTTCAGGAGTTTTCCCTAACATTTCCCGTTTTTGTTGCTTTGTGGGGGAGGGTAACTTTTCAGTGGAAAAATGCGCGTCTATTGAAAATGTAATAAGGGGTTTAAAAAAGAAGGGAAAACCCCCTAGCTATGCCACACGGGGCCTGGCAGGGGGATTTTGCGGGGCCAAGGTAGCTCCAATTGTGGCCCCCTGTATGCCCAAGGGTAGGGTGCTTTGCAGAGAAAGCTCAGGTTGCCCTGGAGATCATGGCGGTCGGGGCTGGTGTGCAGTGAAAAGCAGAGTGGGGAATAGCTCCTGAAGAAATGCCACCCCCAGTATAGAGAGCAGCTCAAGTGTCCCCTAGAGGTCTGTTTAAAGTGCTGGTCTATGCAGAGGTGTTTTCCCTGGGGTGCATGAAATCTGGGAATGGGTTTAAAATTCGTTTGGGGAGGAGTTAATGTGGTTGCCCCTTTTGCAAACAGGTATCTTTTGCAATTTCTGCTGTAAAAAACGTAGAGTGTGCGTGCCTAAAGTTGTTGTAAAAGTGCTGGGGGCCCAGTGGTGAGTGTGTTGCCGTGACCCAGCAGCTGTGTGTCCCTGATTGTGGCCTGAAAGTGAGGTAAGGGGCCAAAGGGATTGAGGGCCCCCGTTCTGTGTGATGCTTTTGGGTCCCAGAGAGGGGAGTTTTCATGTTTCAGTGTGCGGCCTGGAAGGGGAAAAAGGGGAGAATCTAGGGAGTTTTTGCCCCCAAAAATGTGTGGGAGATTAGTTTAATGAGGGTGTGTCCAGACTCTGGGAAGTTATCCTGCATGAATGGCCCTCATTTTCCCGTGTAGAGAAAAGGGTTGCTGAATCTGTAGAAATAGGATTTACTTGCTTCAATGGTTGCTGTATTCCAGTAGCTTTTTTTTTTTTTTTTTTTAAATTTGTTTTTATTAAAACAATATCCTTGACTAAAAAAAAAACATGGAGAAACATGTATAAAGAAAAAAAGCTTACTGTTACAGATACCATGACATCACTGTAATATAGTTATGACATCAAGGAGAGTGTCATTTTTCTAATATTATACCTTGCCAGTAGCTTTTTCTGCCATGATCACAAAGACGGCAGTGATGGAAGGAGTGGTGTAGACCCACAGGCTGGGTGTATGCCGAACCTAGTGAGGGGGGGGTGAGGGGTTTTTTAAATCCCCAGAATGGAAAAAAAGTGCCTGGGTTTGAGGCAGCTGTCTTTTCCCCTTTAAGGTGATGGGAAACAAAAACAGTATTCAGAGGTGTTATTTCCCGTGTTTTGGGGGCGAAAGGGAAAAGGTTTCCATTTGCAGCAAGATGTTTCCCCTGAACCTTCGAAGGTAAAAAAGGTGAGGTTTGCCTAATGTGAAAAAAACCCGGCCCCTTTGGTGTTTTAGGGGGGGAAATATAAAAGAAGAAGTCGGGTGGTTTTGATGAGGGCCCTGTTAAAGTGTCTGCCCTGGCCCCCGTTATTGTTGGAATTTGATGTGGGCAAGTATAGGAGTATCCGGGGAAAACTGAGAGTTTCCTTGAGAGGGGGGTTTGGGGGGGGGGGGGGAAACATCTCCACCATTGATCAGGTGGTCTCTGCACAAAGCCCCAGTAAGAAGTGGGCAAGGGGAAAAATTTTCTGTCATGGTGAGGTGCCAGGTAAAGGTAATTTGGCAGACAAAGTGTCTATAGAGGTTGCCAATGGTGAGCTGAAAACCCTTAGCATGCCTAACTGGGTGAGGGTTGTATTTCGAATATGAAATTGTTTGTGGCCCTATAGTGAATGTAAAAACCCGCACGAGAGTCACCCCAAGCAAAAACACCTGTTTGGGTGTAAAATCAAGGGAAAATACAGGGAGCCCCGTAATCGTGCAAGGGTAATGCATGGAAAGGGGGATACAGACCCGGAAAAGGGGGTCTTCCATTTCTGTAATCATATGTATGGGGGAAAAACGAAAATCCGCAGAATTAGAAACCACCTGGTAAGGAGGCTGAGGTCATGGCAGGGCTTTTTGATGTTGCGGCGTCTGTATAACCCCGGGGGCCCTGACCTAAGGTTAAGGGGGACAAGAGTACATTTTTGCCCACAGTCGAAATTTACTTTATGGAGGTTAACACACTGGGGGGAGGGAGGAAGACCCGTTCCCCTTGGGGGGGAACCAAGTGACGCTAGTAGCCAAAAAGGCGGAGCTTAAGGGTTTAGAGAAATTTGAGGCTGTTTGATCCTGCAGACCAGGGGAGTAGGTTTTGTCAGGTGCGCCCCCTTTTAGGCCAGGTGGATAGAACCCTGAGAGGTGTTGGTATTCTGTTTCCTATGCTGCTGTGTGGTTGCGGGGGGGCTAACCCCGGGGCCCCTGTTGCTTATAGGAGACCCGAATAGTGAGACACTGCCAGTGGCCCAATGCCAAAGGTACTCTGTGTTGGGAGAAGGGCTTTAAGGCGTTAGTGCTAGTGTTGGGTTATCAGTAGTACTCCTGGGGGTTAGATGCAGGGGAAGGGGTTGTTGCTGATTATGAGGTGAGCGCGGGATGAGCCCAGGCTGAGCTTTTTTGGACAGTGTCTCTTCCCCCGATGTGTGAGGGAGTGTTTCCCGTAGCAAAGGTGCCAAGGAGGAAAAGATAGATGGGGGGAAAGTATGGGTGACTTGATGTGTCAGCAGAAAACAGGCTTTTGCCTGGTGTTATGGAAAGATGGGGGGGAAAAAAGGGATTTCCCGGAGAAAAGGGGGCTGCTTCCCCCGAGAAACCCCGGCGGGAACTAAGGGGGTGAGACGGTTCCCCCCGTAAGGCTTTGACCCGGAGGAAGGTTTTGGGAAGTTGAAAAAGACCTACGGGCCCTTTTTCAGGGGGGGGTATGGGACGAAAAGTTTCATGTAGTTTCCCGTTGCGCCCCTAAGGGGGGGGATATAAAAAAGTTTGTATATGCGACATGCCCCCCAAGGATATTGGCCCCGGGGGAATAAGAGCCCCGGTTTATATTTTTTGTCAGCCAACTAAGGGGTTGGAAAAGGTGTATCGTTAGTTTGGGGCTTTTCACCCTTTTTGGGGGTCGGCTCTTATTGGGAGTAGAAATGTTTTGGGGGGGGTGTCTCCCCCCCCAGTTTCAGGCCAATTTTTGGATAGGGTGGGAGTCCTATAAAAACCCGGGTCCTTCAGGTGTACAGGGGGGCGGGTTTGCCCCCAGAGGGGGGGAGCAGCAAGGGCTGGAGACAGAGGCTTGGCCCCAGAGGCTTAGGAGAAGCCGGAGCCAGTGGATATGGAAGTGTATGTTTGGTGGGACTGGCCTAGGTCCCGGCCCCGGATAGAGGGGATAAAAGTGGTTAGTCAGTGGCCAGCGGCCGGGGTTTTTTTTTTGTATTGTTTTTTTGATTTTCTTGCCTCATAAAAAAGGCTGAGGCCGTGTTAACTGGAGCCCCGTGTTGTGGCCTTCCGCCTAAAAAACGGGGATCCCCCAAACGAAATGACCCCCCGGGGGGCCAAGATGGCGGCCCAAGGTATGCGGTTGTTACAATTATATACATTTTATTATACATACAATTATATTACAACTATTTATACAAATTATATATATAAACACATATATATATATATATATTTTATATATAATATATACACCACCAACAATATATTATATATATATTTATATATTTATATATTTATATTTTATAACACACACACCCCAAAATATATTATTTATATATATATTTTTATAATATATATATATATATAAACACACAAACATATATCTATATATATTATATATATAACACAACACACTTATTTTTTATATACACAATTTTACAACCACACTAAAATTATATATATTTATACACACACAAATTTAATATATATATTAACATTATATACACAACCAACAATATATTATTATTTTACCATATTATACACACACACAAACATATTTTTATATAATAATTTTTTATTATATACACACACACCATATATATATTTATATATATTATATATTACACACATATATATACACTATATTATACACACACATATATACACCCCAAATATTACACAACATATATACACACACATATTATAAAACCACATATATATAAAAATTTAACATTTTATATTTCACATTATATATTAATATATATTTACACTTTATAAATATACATTATATAATACAATATTATTTATATACATATAACTTTATATATTTTTATATATATATACACAATATATTATTAAATATACATATAATATATATATTATATATATATATATACACACAATATATATATATATTATATACACATATTTATATATACTATACATATAAATATTATATATACTTTATACTTATATATTATATTTTTATATATGTGTATTTACGTATATATAAAACCATATTTTATTATATTTTTAATACACTTTATAATTATATATTTATACATATATATATATATACAAAAATATTATTTATTTATAAAACACATAAAAAATTTATATATTATATAACATTTTAATTATATTTTTTCACATTATATTATATATATATATAACTATATAATATATTTTATACAATTTTATATCACACTATATTATATCCCACCATATATATTTAACACTTTATATTAACATTAGTATATACACAACTTTTTTTTTCAATTACTACGTTACTGATGTAACAAAATTTTCCGATAGGATCATATAACAGTGAAGTAAGAGATCACTGCCAAACATTGCCACATCTGTTAATAAAAGCAGAATGAAGCAAAGCAGAAATTTTTATTTCCATACCTCCTGTTTTTTTTTAGATATAGTTTAAAATCTTTTAAAAGAAATTAGATTCCTTGTGATTTTGTAGGTTTCCCCACTGCAGAAAGTCTATCATTTTAAGGGTGGTTTAATTTTAACATTGAAGGTGAGTATCAAAGAAAAATCTAGAAAATCACATTGTATAAATTATATAAATTTATTTGCATTTTGTAGTGAAAAAATAAGTATTTGAGCCCTTTGACAAACAAGACTTAATACTTGGTGGCAAAACCCTTGTTGGCAAGCACAACAGTCAGACGTTTTGTGTAGTTGATGATGAGGTTTGCGCACATGTCAGGAAGAATTTTGCAGATCATCTCTAAATCAATGAGATTTTGAGACAGTCGTTTGGCAACTTGGAGCTTCAACTTACTCCAGAAGTTTTCTATGGGATTAAGGTCTGGAGACTGGCTAGGCCACTCCATGACGTTAATGTGCTTCTTTTTGAGCCACTCCTTTGTAGCTTTGGCTGTATGTTTTGGGTCATTGTGTTGCTGGAAGACCTGGCCACGACCCATTTTTAACGTCCTGGAAGAGGGAAGGAGGTTGTCACTCAGGATTTTACGGTAAATGGATCCATACAGTCTTCCATTGATGCGGTGAAGTAGTCCTGTGCACTTATCAGAGAAACACCCCAAAACATAATGTTTCCCCCTCCATGATTGACAGTGGGGACGGTGTTCTTTGGGTCATAGGCAGTATTTCTCTTCCTCCAAAAACGGTGAGTTCAGTTATTGCCAAAGAGCTCAATTTTTGTCTCATCTGACCACAGCACCTTCTCCCAATCACTCACACAATCATCCAGTTGTTCATTGGCAAGCTTCAGATGGGCCTGCACATGTGCCTTCTCGAGCAGAGGGACCTTGCGGGCACTGCAGGATTTTAAACCATTACGGTGTAATGTGTTACCAATGGTTTTCTTGGTGAATGTGGTCCCAGCTGCCTTGAGATCATTAACAAATTCTCCCTGTGTAGTTTTAGGCTGATCTCTCACATTCCTCATGATGAAGGATACCCCACAAGGTGAGATTGTGCATGGTGTCCCAGAATGATGTCGATTGACAATCATTTTGTATTTCTTCCATTTTATTACTATTGCACCAACAGCAGTCTCCTTCTCACCCAGCATCTTATTTATGGTTTTGTAGCCCATTCCAGCTTTTTGCAGGTCTATGATCTTGGCCCTGACATCCTTAGATAGCAGTTTCGTCTTGCCCATGTTGTAGAGGTTAGAGTCTGACTGATGAATTGAGTCTGTGCACAGGACTCTTTTATAAAGGTGACTATTTAAGACAGCTGTCTTTAATGCAGGTAACGAGTTGATTAGGAGCATCTAACTGGTCTGTAGGAACCAGAACTCTTAATGGTTGGTAGGGGATCAAATATTTATTTCGCTCAACAAAATGCAAATAAATTTATATAATTCATACAATGCGATTTTCTGGATTTTATTTTGGATATTCTATCCCTCAATGTTAAAATTAACCTATAGTAAAATTATAGACTAGTCAAGTCTCTGTCAGTGGGCAAACTTACAAAATCAGCAAGGGATCAAATAATTATCTCCTTCGCTGTGTGTATGTGTGTGTATACATATATATACTGTATATATTTGTTATTTTTGGGGGAGAAATTATTTGTGTCTAAAATTGTGACCACATAACACAGCAAATCCAAGATCTTTTACTTGAGGAATAGTTAATATCACTTATAATTTCAGTGGTAGCAGTATTAAGTCCATCATATGTGAGGAATCTGATCAACTCTACAAACAAACTGTAATGTTATCTAAAGCCAGGGTATATAGATGGCCTAAAATGAGCTCTTTTTTTCCCATGGATAAATGAAATAGACACTCCATGGTATAAGGGTACCAATTGGTTGGCAGCTGCAGAAATTTCCATGTACTGGCAGGAAGTGAATAAAGTACGTTAAAGTCTTCCAGCTGTTGGACGCATCAGTATTTTCTCCCCTGTTGGAGGCTTTGGAAACGAGGGCTTTTTCCAATATTTTCTGGACACCCAGTAGCAGATTGTAAATGAAAGCTGTGGCCACAGCAGAGAGCTCAGCTGGTCTTGAATCATCAGACATTGAGGGAACAGCAGGATGGATCATAACTTCACCAGTTCGTTGCTAGAGGCACTTGGCAAGAATTATACAGCAATATGTGTCAGGTCCCTCCAGAAAGGAAAGGTTTAAAGAAAATGAGCCAGCAGACTCATGAGCACAGGAACAGCCAAGAAAACCATTCACACTTTTTAATATTCATTGAGAATAGTTACATATGCACTTATGCTATATAGCCCTGAAAGATGGAATTTATTTATTAGCCATATTATCACAAACACATGCCGTCTTTAAATGCATTCCTTTTACCTAAGAGGCAAGTTCATATTTTTAAAACAGCTGCCCACTTTTGCTTACTAATATAACATATGGCATAGAAATTGTAGTGTGTGCAGTGTCAATAGGTGTTGCATACTCTTAAAAGTCTAAATACAGACTGTTTTGCACTACAATATATACTACACAAAAGTGCATCTCCAACTCCTTGCATGTAGTTCTTAACCAGCTGGTACATAGTAGTCTGTGAAATTATAATTGTTGAGCCTTACGATGTATCTCTAAAAGTATGGCTCTGCAGCCACTGCTCATCAGTTGTATTAACACAAAAGGAGGAGTCAGGTGAACATGGAATACGAATTTAAGCTCCTACTCTCATGACCATGCCTATTTAGGCTGCAGGCACAGTCCTCAGTCTTTAAGTTACAGCAGAGTCAGTGCTTCTAGCCATGATTTGTAACTGTGCATGTTTCTTGCCATGTCTGAACACGGTTTTACTTGGATCAGCCACACTCGTCTGTTCTCTGCTGACTTTGTTCTGGGCAGCAGACTGTTAAGCCAGTGTTGATAGACAGCTGTCTGCACCACTCGGGCTGTGTTCTAGACGTCAGGGAGCCGATCCAATCCCTCTGTGGTCTGGGTTTCTGACTTCCTATTTAAGATCCATTCTGCCTTCAGTTCCTTACCGGTGATAGCCTTTTCCTGAGCTGGTGCACTATGTATATGTTTTGGTTATATTGGATTTCTGACCTCCTACCTGCCTCTTGACCTACGTTTTCTCCTTGTCATTTTGGTCCTGTTTGCTCTTCCTGGTTCGTAACCATTTCTGCTGACCACTCTGCTATTGTGTTTGTCTGTTTTTTCTGTTTGGTGTTTGCACTTATTCAGGGTAGGGAACAATGCCCAGTTGTCACCAACCGCTTAGGGTCGGGTCGGCAAGCAGGCAGGGACAGTCTGGGGGACTTATCGCTAGGGTGCACTGTTTGTCTGTCCCTGAAGATACTGGGTTCCCTTACACCTACCCACCATCAATTTACACTAACCAAAAGTAGAGAAAATCAAGTTCTACAAGCGTCCTTCTGCCTCTGGTCGAACGTTAATAAAGGAGAGAGAATGGATCACTGAGATCAGGACACCTTCATTGGAGTAAGTGTCTTATGAGGAGAAAAAGATGAGACACCAGCACTACTGGGCATTTCATGAATTAAAGGCACTACTCAGCATCACTAGCACTAATCAAGTTCTAAAAAAGCAATAAGTCTTAACTCACACATATATCTCTAATACTTAATCGGATGCATATCACTGGTGCATACACATTCAATCAGTGCTTCCTAACCAGTGGTTCAGGATCCATGTGGGACTCTCAGACCCCAACATTAGGCTTCCAGACTAATGTCAGCTCCAAAACTTATTGTGCCCTTAAGTAACAGATGTCTTAACATTAAGGAAACTTCATGCACTAAAGAACTTAATAGGCTAGTCCTATCTTTATGTTTAAACATCTCGTAAGATTCAAAAAAGCTCACAACCTGCAACAGGTTGGGGAACTCTTTATTGGATGGATGGTCTCAGAAGCAGCAATCCAAGAGGCAGTTTCCATGTCTCCTAATGTCTACTATCAAGGGTCAGTGGGAGAGACATGAATCTGGCATATTGTATTATAAAACTCATAACCATTTGCCTTCCTGAAGATAAGCACCATCAAAAGTGTCTATGAGCTACTTATTCTCTTTAATTACAGTTACCTTACATGTATGGCCAGACCAAACTTTACACTTATACTGCATGACTATTACAATACAGTTATACTGAACAACACTGATATTACTGTCTGCATTACTTCAATGCTAACACTTTATGTTAATGTTCAAAAAGGTTTTCTCCCCACGCTGTTTTACGGTGTTTTAGCAGTTTTGCACTCACTCTGTCTCTTCAGGCTGTGGGTGGTTTTACAGTAGTGATAAGAATATTCAACTTCTAGAGATCATAACTCTGACAGAACAAGAGATAGTTATCTCTAACAAGATTATAGATAAAGCCTTGCTTCTCAGTGCTCACAGCACATGTACCTTTTGTCTAGTGAAGCTAATCTTGTTAGAAATAATTAGTTTGCTTAGACCTCATTCCATCAGTGGCGTGACGACACTCCCTGCACTTCAGAGCACATAAAAAATGCTCCTCTCTCATGACTAAAGTAAAATCTATTGACCAATATATCTAGAAAAAGTCTAAATGTAATTGTCCCTTTATGTTGAAAGCTAATTTTTGTAGAGAGAAAACCCCTTAGGTTCTACCTGTTATATGGCTTGTTTAGTCCTGAATTCCAAATGGAAGAATATGCAGGAAAGAATACCGCCATAGTGTGAACATCAACTTGCCAATAACAACTAAGCCCCAAAACATGCAGATGAATCAGCTTTGATACTTTATGTATTCATTTAAAATTTCTAGTAACTCTATAAACTCACCACAACCAAAACATTCAAATAGCTTCTGCCATGTTCAGTATGCTCAACACTGTATCAAATAAAGCATTACTGATCTAGGTATACTTTTTATAGATAGCTTAATATTATAACAGCCCCCTTTATACAGAAAGAACACAGGCCTTAATTAGACTTCATTTTTCCCCTCTCCTCTCTATAATGGGTGCCTTGAAAATTACCAGAGTACAAATAACACTTATTATCATTAAGAGTAACTATGGTTGTTAAAATGTTCCATGTGCTCGTTGGAAATGGCTGATAGAAAAAGCGAAGATACAAAACAATTCCATATCCTGATAAAACAAAAGTCTTATTTCGCCTCAAATAGAACATTATATTTTCCTGCACAAACGGTACTATGCATCAAGAAAATTAAATTGTCCCAAATGGACTCAAACAGGCTTGGAACAGAAAATGACTATGTTGTTTTTATTTTTTAAAGATATTTTTAACACTAGAAAAAAAAACAAAGGCAGATACAAAATGGGGTTCCTTCTAATTACACCAAACAATCCGTTCTAAGGGTTTTTGTATATAACAAGAATAATAATAGACATAAAACTATTGCCTACAGCCCCAAAACAAATGACCTATCACTTCATTATGGTGTAGCCCAATTTGCTTCCTTGCTAGAGTGCCAACCACATAAGTCCACTGCAGTGCCGTACAGAGACATTGCCATTCATGGGCATTTTTCTGTGTCCAATGATCAGGTTTCACATTCCCATGAATGCTGTATTAAAAACTCATGCACATAACTATATTGTGGTTATGTACCAATTTTAAGTGTCAAGCCATATTACACTGCTAATGTTATCCTATGGAGCTTTCTGTGACAGAGGTGTTTTTATATGAGCTCTACATTGCACTGGCCAAAAAAAGGGCACTGCTCCATCAGATTCTACACGGGTATAGACTATCCATCAACAAAGTCAATAGAGACGTTTAGTTTAAATCTGTATTTAAAAGATCTATGTAGAAAGTATAGGTACTGTGCATATGCTGTTTTCATAAGGAACTCCGTAAACTCAAGGCATCGAGCATAGAACTCCATTGGGAAACTACAAATAGCTTGATAAGTACATCTTTTTTATCTATACAGATTGCTACCAATTTTTCATAGTCACAAAGCTTGGCTGACATTAGTGTTGAGCGATTATTATCGACAAAGTTGAAATCGGCAAAGTTTTTATGTTGATCGAAATTTTTAGATCATGCGATAATTTAGGTTAAAATCTGTGCATCATCTATTAAGATCGCGCCATTTTCGGCGCTTCCTGTCATTTTGGCGGCCAGCAAATCAGCTTACAGAATAGAGCAGGGTGAGATGTGTGTGCGACGTCATGACTGGGATGTGTATGGTTGCGATTGGCTGGAAAAATCACATGACCTCGTTTTACATAGAACAGCATTTCCTGTTCAGCCTCAGTGTCTCTCAGTGTCTCAGAGCAGTAGGACGTGCGCTCTGCTTGTGTCCAAACAGCTCAGCGAAATTAATCTATTTCTTCACAGAGAAAGCTCTACTGTTAGCTGTGATCCTTACAACTTAGTTAGATTAGAGATTGGAAGATTTTATGTAGTTAGGTAGAGAATTTTAAAGGAGCATCTACCGCTGTAAAGTCACCGGGGGGGAGCGAAGGGGGGGCCCCAGCGGGCGAACACAGACAAGCTATATAAAGAATACTGGATAAAGTTCACCAAGACTTAGTGTAGACATTGCACTGCAATAGCTTTATTATTAACAGTTTTCTATTGAAATATTTCCTGGATATTGGACAGCCTGAACTTATATTAGGATACACATCTTTTCTAGTAACTGCAGGTCTCTTTGTTAGGTGCAAAACTCCACTTTAATTATCAGTATACATTTCAGATAGGTGTTCATTTTCAATTTTGCCCATTCCACCTTTGTTCATATATCCACCTTGCAGTTAAATTAGAATCCAGCAATTTTGTAGTCAGCACAGGTTGATAGGTGCCAAAAATACCTTTTATTATCCGAATACATTACAGATACGTGTTTTTTGCACTTTTGCCCAGTCCAGATTTGTTGATAGAGCCACCTTGCAGTTAAATTTGAATCCAGCAATTGTGTAGTTACCACAGCTGAATTGATAGGTGCCAAAAAATACCTTTTATTATCCGAATACATTACAGATACGTGTTTTTTCACTTTGGCGCACTACAGCTTTGTTCATTGAGGCACCTTGCACTTAAATGTGAATGCAGCAATTTTGTAGTCACCACAGGTGAATTGAAAGGTGCCAAAAATACCTTTTATTATCCGAATACATTACAGATACGTGTTTTTTGACTTTGGCGCACTACAGCTTTGTTCATTGAGGCACCTTGCACTTAAATGTGAATACTGCAATTTTGTAGTCACCACAGGTGAATTGAAAGGTGCCAAAATACCTTGTATTATCCGAATAAATGCTGTCAGAAACAGGAATAGATAGGACACTGTTAATGGACACATATTGCAAAATGACTTGTTTTTGCAAGATCTTTAACATAGCTATCAATCCCTGTATTGAGACAACCCATTTAATACAATTAAAAAAAGAGAAACAAAGACATGGTGGGATTACATCCTATTTTAAAAATGTGTTTTCTAGAATTAAACTACTAAAAAACTTGCATGTACAAAATAGCTGGTAAAAAAATTCCTCTGAATTGTACAAGGGAGGTACAGGAAAACTTGACCAGATGTAGGTTATTCAGAGGACATGGAGTATGGAGCACGGACAGAGAACAAAGTACAGAGACAATTTCCTCCAGCATGTTGAGTAAAATGAGAAAAAGAATGCCAAGAAAAAGGGCACCTGGGTGGAACAGGAGCGTTAACCACCAGTATTTCCAAGTGAAGCTCAATTGGTCCGCACTCATATGGAGGGGCAAGCGCTACCCAGGACAGGGACAGTATATGTCCAGTTCAACTAAAATGGTGGTTCAAAGACTCCTTTTCCCGGCACTTTTTAATTTGGGGGTCAGACAGGTTTAATGGTCATACTGCGGTCCAGGACAGGTATAGTCAATGTCCAGTTCAACTAAAATGGTGGTTGAAAGACTCCTTTTTCCGCACTTTTTAATCTGTGGGTCAGACAGGTTTAATGGTCATTCTGCGGTACAGGACAGATATAGTCAATGTCCAGTTCAACTAAAATGGTGGTTGAAAGACTCCTTTTTCCGGCACTTTTTAAATGTGGGGGTCATGCAGGTTTGGGGCTCATGCTGTGGCCCAGGACAGGTATAGTCAATGTCCAGTGAAACTAAAATGGTGGTTGAAAGACTCCTTTTTCCGGAACTTTTTAATCTGGGGGTCATGCAGGTTTGGGGCTCATGCTGTGGCCCAGGACAGGTATAGTCAATGTCCAGTGAAACTAAAATGGTGGTTGAAAGACTCCTTTTCCCGGCACTTTTGAATCTGGGGGTCATGCAGGTTTGGGGCTCATGCTGTGGCCGCCAAGTGGAAACAGGTTAAGATTCGCTTTTGTCCAGCAGGTTGAAAAAACTTATAAAAAATGGTGGTTGAAAGACTCCTTTTCCGGCACTTTTGAATCTGGGGGTCATGCAGGATTGGGGCTCATGCTGTGGCCCAGGACAGGTATAGTCAATGTCCAGTGAAACTAAAATGGTGGTTGAAAGACTCCATTTCCCGGCAATTTAGAATCTGTGGGTCATGCAGCTTTGGGGCTCATGCTGTGGCCCAGGACAGGTATAGTCAATGTCCAGTTCAACTAAAATGGTGGTTGAAAGACTCCTTTTTCTGGCACTTTTTAATCTGGGGGTCATGCAGGTTTGGGGCTCATGCTGTGGCCCAGGACAGGTATAGTCAATGTCCAGTTCAACTAAAATGGTGGTTGAAAGACTCCTTTTTCCGGCACTTTTAAATCTGGGGGTCATGCAGGTTTGGGGCTCATGCTGCGTTCCAGGACAGGGATATTCAATGTCCAGTTCAAGTAAAATGATGGTTCAAATCATACTGCCTTCTGGCACTTTTTAATTTGTGGGTGATGCAGGTTTAAGGGTCATGCTGTGGTGCAAGACAGGGATAGTGAATGGTGTGTGATTTTTTTTCTGTGGCTTTTATAACCTAAGTGTGTTGCCTAAGATGTAGCACATATCCATTTGACTGTTGTGGATGTTAATTCCAGCTTCTCCAGCCCTGTTTGGGTGTAAGAATGAAGGTGTTGTTGCTCTCCCATAGACTTTAATGGTCATCGATCATAATCTACTATCGACTATCTTGTCGATGATGGTCGACTATCGACCATAGACCAATGTCAATGGCCAACGTAATCGCTCAACACTAGCTGACATAAATCTGTTCTAAGCTCACATAGGGAAAAAAGACTGGAAAAGCAGGCCATCATGAGGAACCTGTGGCAGTTTTGCTGGACTTTGTCCAGTTCTGTCAATCAACCTGACTGGGGAGTACAGAAACACAAAAAGTTTTACCATTACATGTTTCTATATATTTTGAAAAAAACGAATTGAATTTAAAAAAAAAACAATAGCACATATTCAATTCTGTAATTTCATTAATGAAATATAATTTGCATTTCACCAATATTCATCTACACACTATTAAAAGAGATGTTGATGTATAAATTGATATTCACTAGAAAAAGAAATTTCACTTCAAATAGGCTTATAGTTTAGTTTTCAGTCAATTTATAATGCTAATATTTTAATCTGATTGTTGAAAACACAATTTAAAGGTTGAGTACACGGGAACACATCACTTCATACAATCTATTTATTGTCAGTCATACTATTTAAGGAGATAACACGTTTGTCAGGATAGCTCCAAAAGGTCCATAGAGTGTTTGCCCTCACCGGGACTGCATTAACAGCATTATCCTCGGTCATGCCGCTGCCCTCTGGTTCAGCAGTTGCCAGCTTAACCGTTTGTTGTTGCTGTGCCACTTTTCCCCATGCGGGACTTGCTGCTCTGCCATCCTGTGACTGCCATCCTAATTTCCCTCTTGCTCTATAGGGAAGCGCAGACACATTCTGCCTTTACCTATTCCCATAGGGTTCAGCTGGGTTGAGCTTTCTCTGCCAGTCCCCTTGAACCTGTTGGGTTACAAGCCAGGTGATCCCCACACTTCCTACTTGATTCTTATTGTTCTTTTCCTGTTTGTTCCAGAATCCGATGGCCTCTTAGTCACGCCTCCTCAGAGCCAGCACAATAGTGGCTCAGTGGGTCCACTACCCGCATTTTCCCCGTTCTTGTTACAGTAGAATTAGGTCATGAACTTTGCTGACTTTCTGCCCTCTGTTTTATTGCCTACATGCAGGTCTCATGTGAGGAGGTTTTCTTTTTTTTTCAGGAAGTGATTTTTCCTTTTTCTGCAGATTTTTCTTTTTTAGTGTGTTTGCATCTGCTGGCCTTCCCTTGACTCATGGTCCCGCCCTAAGCCTCTGGGTCATGGTCCCGCCCTGAGCCTCTGTCCTCTGGGTCATGGTCCCGCCCTGAGCCTCTGTCCTCTGGCTCATGGTCCCGCCCTGAGCCTCTGTCCTCTGGCTCATGGTCCCGCCCTGAGCCTCTGTCCTCTGGGTCATGGTCCCACCCTAAGCCTCTGTCCTCTGGCTCATGTACCCGCCCTGAGCTTCTTTTCCTTGACCCATGTTCTGCAAAGGGCTTCCCTTCCCCGTATTTGTCTATCTTCCTTATGTGCCCCTCCTTGTTTAGAAAATGTCTGATATAGACTTGTTAATTGACCTGTAGGTGGTTGGGGATGCTTTTCATGAAGTTGGAGCTCCAGACCCTTGACATTTCTGGGACCCTTTGATCCTGGTCTGGTGGCTGTCCACTTGACCCTTTGAGGTTGCTGTACGGCTCGTTACCATGCTGGCCTTGCTGATCTGCCATCTTGTGGCTGCTGCCCTTATTTCCCTCTTGCTCTATAGGAAGGCGCAGACACATCCTACCTTTACTTAATCCCACGGGGCTCAGCTGGGTTGGGCTTTCTCTGCCAATCTCCTGTACATGTGGGGTTATAAGCCAGCTCCTCCCCCTTCTGTCTTGTCTGTTTTCTGCCTGAGTTCCCTGTTTATGTTCTTGCCTTGTCTTGTTCTTCTAGGCCTCCATCTATGTCTGTGCTCCTCCTCGTATTTGTACCTGCCACATCCCTGTTATCCATTCTGCCATCTTGTTCCTATTTCTATATGGTGCTTCCCTGGTGCTTCTGATCCGCCTGGTCAACTGCCACTGCTGGGGACTGCTCTGAGGTCGCACCTGACCACTTATACATGCGCCTCTGAGCAAGCCTGGTAGAGGCTCAGTGGGTCCACTACCAACAGTTTCCCTGCTCTCGTTACATCTGCCCCTGCGCAAAGTAGTGAATTGGACCATGCATACACAACCACTCACAGGACTCTTAAGAGGAATGTTTCATAAAATGTGACCAGTTGTTTAACTCATGTTTTTATGATAAACACATTTTTTTAGAATTTTTATTTGTGTTTCTTTTGTACTTCCCATATCACTATCAGTATTTGTTAAAATCCTGAAATCCTCAGTGTTCACTATGGCACTAGGCCCAATAATAGTCTGACACTTCCTGTTCTGTAGAGAAAAAGTTTAATCAGTCTCCTCATTATCAGCGCAGGCAGGATTACACTGAAAGGTGACACCAATGTGTAGATAAGAAAGGATACACCATTCCCAATAGGCTATAGTTACAGCTCACCGTTTCCCCCTCCCTGCACACTGACTTCTTCCCAGTCCACAGAACATAACTAGAAAACTCTTGTATAAAAGTCAACGAATGTGCTCCTGTTCACAGGCTCATATGTCCATGAAGCGACCGGAAATAATCTCTCTAAATTCTGTTAAAAGCAGCTCAGGCAAAAAGGCTGCCCTAACAGTCATGTACAGAAAACAGAAATAAATCTACAATCAGTGGTTTAAAACTGTTAAATAGAAAAAACATATGTATTAGTATCTCATTTTAATCAGTAAAAAAAAAAAAAATTATCATTGCTAAATTCCCGTTAAAAAAGGTTACCCACCTCAACACTCAAATATCTCACAAACCCAGTAGAAGGAGAAAAATTACGACTTGTAGGCGTAGCTACATTCGGTAGAGAAATTTTGCAGTTTTCAGGGCTTGCATTGATTCAAATACTGAGCCAAGTTATTCAATTATGTTAAATTCTGGTCGCTGCATTTAAATAGACACACACACACACATATATATATATATATATATATATATATATATATATATATATATATTACATATATGTATATATGATATGTTACAGCTTGTAAATTAAAATAGTGTGCCCCCATAAAGCAAGTGTTGATTTTATAACCCACTATGGGCTGGCTATTAAATGGGTTGTCTCACTACATCGATTCCTTTTACCTCAGTCCTGTTTTCTTGATTTCACTTTGAATTCAGGGGTGTGTTTACTGGCTTCCACTAGGCTGCAGTAGAAGCCAGGTCTGTAGCTATAGCAACCAGTGCAAGCAGCCTACAATGAGAGATTGAACAGGTCTGTAGCTATAGCAATCTGAAGTGCTGATGCAAGAGGGGGGATCTCAGAATAGGTAGGACCAGTTAATGGACATATGTTGCACAGAGACTTGTTTTTGCAAGTTCTTTAACACTAAAAGCAATCCTTGTAGTGAGACAACCCATTTAAGGTTACATTTTTAAACATACCAAAAAAAATGGCACATACCAAGATCCATGCTCTTTGATGTCTTCAGATTATAGGCATCAGGCTGTTGGGAACTTTCTATTCCAGAACTGTCCACAAAAAATATTTACATATGTAAACTTTTTAAACTTTTGAAACCTCTAAACAAATTAGCAAAAGTATTTAAGGCCAATCTATTGTGCAAGATATTTTCATTTAATACTACAATAGTATTGTTTTTCAGTACTGTGCTTAATAAATTTTGTTCTGAGGGCTTTATCCTAATTCACATATGTACATGGTATGCTAAGATGTATCTTAGTACAGCCTCGCTATTATCATAGGCCAGGTGAGCCCTCTTGATGTTGGTCTAATATGAAAACACTATTTTTTTCTCCAGAGACCTATTATTGTACCAGGTACTCTATCACTCAGCGTGCTTTTACTATTACAGACATATGCAGACTTCTCAGGTTACAAATGAAGCTGTTAAATATAATTTTATTTATACAGAACACACAG
This sequence comes from Phyllomedusa bahiana, assembly GCA_025379985.1. Classification (NCBI taxonomy): domain Eukaryota; kingdom Metazoa; phylum Chordata; class Amphibia; order Anura; family Hylidae; genus Phyllomedusa; species Phyllomedusa bahiana. Next base: position 24,294 of record JAODAL010007815.1, on the reverse strand, counting down.
AGAGAGAAAAGATGACACTAACATCTGTGTGTCTTGAAACAATTTTAACAAAATTGCTATAGCATGACAGGCATTTCTCCAATCATGTTGTTTAGTTAGGAATATCAATTAAGCATATATGAAGATGTCAAAACAAAAAAAGAGCTTAAAATTCAAACTATCTCAAAAGAGATGATCTCAAGAAAACATCTTAGCAGAGATTTATGGAGTAGTAATCATTCCTTTCACTGGGAACTTGTTCTAGTTACTACTTATTAGCCTTCAAATACACTTACTGTACTGGCTGTTGTGCTACAAATGGAACCTTTCCTTATCAGAACAGCAGGTAAAAAGCCTGTTAAGCCCATTAAATGGACACTTCTATTAAAATTTAACTTTTCACTTATTGAAAAGCAATATGTGACTATTGTATCAATTTTTGTCTCTATTAATTGGGTGATTTTTTTTTTTTTTTTTTTTTTTTATATATACTTTAAAGTTCCTCTATGCACATGACTTCCTGGCTTGTCCCTGATTTCCCATCTGTGACCTCTGGTAGCACAGTAGTAATAGGATTGCTTGATGGTCCTTCTTTCTGATCAGAGAAGGGTAAATATAATCAGCAGCCGCTAAGTATGAAGAAAACCTCCCCAGTGCAGAAATAGTACCCCATTATCCTTTTATGTATTGCTTCTAATCTAGTCTAGTCTTATCTATCCATGTGGAAAGAACAATAGAGCAATTATTATGCCATTATGTACTATTTGTAATGAGACTATTTAGAGAAAAGCTGACAAAGTAAAATTAGTCTGCATGGTCATTCAGGATTATTGTCTCATACTTAGTGTAAGACAATATTTTATATGTAATTTTTAAGTACAACGAACTGTTGAAGTATAAAAAAATATTGCCAAAAATTCTAAAAAAAATAGTTTTCAAGGAATATTGGTTTGATAAAATTATAGTTAAATGGGTGCAGGGAAGGCAAAAAAATAGGGGAAAAAAGAGGGATACTTACACTCCAGTCCTCCGATGCGGTTCTGAAGCCTTTCAGGATCTGTTCCTCTTCGCTTCTGGGTTCTTGTCCTGACACACAAGAGAAGCACACACTACATAGTAATTGAATGGAGTGTAATCATCTTCTGTGTCCTGGAACAAGAACCTGAAAGTGAAGAGGTGCAGACCCTGGAAAGGTTTAGAGCAGCAGCGGATGAGGACCAAGAGGTAAGTATTACGCTTCTATTTTTACCACCCCTGATACCATTTAACTATAATTTTATTCAGCAAAGTAAGGCAAGTCATCTGTCAGTAAATTGTACTTTGTTATATAGAAAAAAGTGAAATGTTAGTAACAAAATGACCACAAAAGGAGTTGTGCTGCTTTATGAAATATGAAATATTTTTATCTTCCTAACCATTTACAAATCCAACAACAGGCAGATAAATTAAGATATAGTTTGAGGCACTATCACAATAATTGTATGCTGGTCTCTAAACTTAGAAGCTGAACAAGTACGATTATCTATTGCATACAATGGTGATCATACCTAAAGTTGGTGTACTCCATAATAGCATCCTCTCTTGGAGGTGGTAAAGGGGGGAGGAACATCTTTCTCCAAAGACCCATCATCAAAACTGACAGAACCTGCAAATAATATAAAAAAGCAGTTTAAGTCTAGCATTATGGAGTTAAAATACATCCTTGTAACTTAGAGCTTCTCTACTGTTGTAAACTTACATTTAGTAGAAGAGTGAAGAAATCAGGCGATACCTTTTTCAGGCTAACTGAGTATATTTGATGGTGAGCTTTCGAGAGGACTAGCTCCCTTCTTCAGACATGATGTTATACAAGAATTGAAAATTTACAGGCTTTTTATACACAAAAGACATGGACCTTCAAAGGATCTTAGAATTCTTAAAAATAACAAAATGCAATATAAGCAGACAAGTCATTTACAAGTCATTTACAACTCAATGCCCTTGGTCCACTTCCTGAGGGCACCACTTTGGCCACCATGGATGTAGAATCCTTGTAAACAAACATTCCCCACAAGGATGGAGTAGCAGCATGTCGGACGCACCTGGAAAAACTAAACCTCCCAGCAAAACCAGTCACACAGCTCATACAGTTCATACTCATAAGGAAAATGAATACTAAAAAATAACTTTTATTAAATATACCAATAAAATCTTACAAGAGGCCGACATAAACAAACAGTGCACTACCAAAAACACCCTTGTTTTTGGTAGTGCACTGTTTGTTTATGTCGGCCTCTTGTAAGTTTTTATTGGTATATTTAATAAAAGTTATTTTTTAGATTTCTTTTTTCCATATCTGGCTTAGAATTTTTGCAATTAGGGAGCGGTGCTAACCCTTTCATTTTGGGGTTATTCTGCTGTTGTTGTGTACAGTTCATGCTCAGCCACAACTATTTCACCTTTGGAGAGGACCTATATCTACAGCAAATGGGAACTTCAATGGGTTCCAGATGTGCAAACCTCTTTATGGCTGAACTGGAAGGAGCATACCTATCCACATGCACCACCAGACCCATGATGTACCTCCGTTATATCGATGATATCGATGATATCTTTGTCATCCGGACTGCGGGCCAGGATGCCCTACTTAAATTCGATAATGACTTCAATAACTTTCACCCCACCATCAACCTTAAACTTAGCTATTCAGAGATCACTTTCTGAATACCACAATATACATTAAAGACCACCGGCTACTCACATCAGTATACCACAAACCAACAGACAGAACGGCCTACCTCAGAAACGACAGCTTCCACCCCAAGCATACAAGACAATTATATACAGCCAAGCTATACGGTAAAATCGGTACAAACGGTATTGCTCCAGCAAGACAGACCTGGACAAGCACCTCCTGGATCTGAGGACAAAATTTCTCCAATTGGGATACAAACCAAAAGTGACGGACAATCAAATCAGCAAAGCGGCCGCCATTACCAGAGACAGTCTGCTCACGTACAAAGAGACCCAGAATGAAGAACGAGTGCCCCTAGTTGTCACCTACAACCCACAGCTGGAGATCCTACGAAAGATTGCCAAGGAACTTCAACCTGTGCTACATAGGGACAACAGACCCAAAGAAATATTCCCAGTCCCCCCTCTCCTTTCCTTTCGGCAACCACCAAACCTGTTGCGTATTATTGTCCGGAGTGCCCTGCAGGCAGGTCCACACCGCTGACAGTGTACCTGTCCCACAGTCACAGCAGGTGCACAGAATTAGGGGGACATTTTCCTGCAGGTCTTCCAATGTGGTGTATCTGATTATGTGTATGCAATGTCCCATCACAGGCCTCTATGTGGGGGAAACAGGGCAGAGACTCAGCCAGCGCATGAATTCACACAGATTCCCCATTAACAACAACAGAACAGATCTTGCAGTGGCCGCACATTTCTCCTGAGATGACCATTCTATTGAAGATTTGAAGATTATGGTTTTAATGGGACATTTTAAGACGCAGAGGGAGAGAAAGGAGCTGGAATTTAAATGAATGTAAAAATTTCAAACTCTACAAAATGGGTTAAATATCCATGCCAGCTTTATGTCAAACTATGTGTGAACTGTGAGAACCGCAAATTACACCTGATCGCTAAGAGATAAGACGAAGAATTACTGCCCCCTCCATCATGCCTCACAAGTTTCTAGATTGTTGATTTCTTGACCTGTTGTAAATGACTTGTTTGCTTATATTGCATTTTGTTATTTTTAAGAATTCTAAGATCCTTTGAAGGTCCATGTATTTTGTGTATAAAAAGTCTGTAAATTTTCAGTTCTTGTATAACATCATGTCTGAAGAAGGGAGCTTGTACTCTCGAAAACTCACCATCAAATATACTCAGTTAGCCTCTAAAAGGTTTCACCTGATTTCTCCACTCTTCTACTACTTTCTATGGCTAACAAGGTACAACATTATACTACTAGAAACTTACATTTAGTAATAGCCTTCACCTCTCCAATGAACTTACAGCATAAGTGGACGTTTTAAAAATATATTTTGTAGATCACTACAATTTGTTAGCAACGGTCTGATATCACAAGGAAGACAAAAATTAGATGCATCTCTGTGCTCCACTAAATTGCTTGATAATGTCAAAAGCTTCTGTGCTGTGAATTTCAGGTGCTGGATTACATACTGTAAATTTAATTATCAGATACTGTATGAACATTTGCCTCAGCTTTCCTTACACATTGAAAATTTCTTGAACTCACTATTGTGACATATGTTTCTGTTAATCTTGACTGCTTATTGTCTTCTTTTTCCCTTTCAGTGGCATCTCCGAAGGCAAACATAACACAGATGGGGTTTGGCTTTATACTGTTTGATCATATGGTAAATTTTTCCTAAAGAACACCCATAGGATATGTGAAAAATGGTCATTTGAAATGCAGTGTTCTTAAAGCATGTAATTCTTCCGTAAGAAACAACAAACAGAATTTAGAAACGCTTTCAGAGGCGGAATGTTCTGTTTGATTTATACAGAGTACACTGCAATGCGTGTAAATTGAACACAATTTAAATCAGTAGGCTTGTCACTACAAGCAGCTCAGGAAAGATGATACGGTACAAAGTGAAAAGATAAGCTGATAAACCATACACCAAAGCAAATTGATAAATGCAGATTCAAAAGGTACAAAAGCAAAATAACTTTCCGTCTAGTCCACAACTTAACACATGGATTGATGCTCAGAGATGCAGAGATATACAGCATCAAAAGAGAATTTAAAAGAGTTACAAGTGCTGTGGGGTCAACCATTTTCTTGACTTCAGAATCAAAAGAACTATTTTTAATACATTTCATTCTCATTTGCAGGTATTATAATGAAACTGTCTGGGGATTGGCGAAGTGCAGAGTACACAAATGACAAAAATAAATGGTAATAAAGCAGTACTAATTCTGATCTCTCATGTTAGGCTACCGCCTCTTTTAAATTCAGTTTCATTGTGGTGTCATTTGCATGATTTACATCCCGATTCTGCAACACTGATATTGTCTTTAATTCAATAGAAAAAAGTGCAAAAATTTAAACTCAAATTATACTCAAAGCCAAAAAAGCTGCAACATCAACAAAAACAGTTAATTAGGCAAATCATGTGGCTTCTTGTGAGAAATTAGAGGATGCTAGGAATAAAAGGGTTTACTGGGAGTAAAAATAAATAATAAGTTACATTTTTAAAAGAGCTTAACTAATGAAATTCTTAAATATCTGTAGAATTTTGTGCTCTGCTGTATAATCTTACTCTCCTGCTTGATGATGTCCTTCTTAGGGGCAAAATGTCAGGAGAGCAGACAGTGATACTGACTTCTCTGCAGTGGTCCATGATGGAGAGACTTTCTATAATGTCACGTCATTTGGGGAATTTAAGTAAGTCACTTGAGCAATATATATATATATATATTTATGTTGTAGGTTTTTTTTGTGTTTTTGTAACAAAAAGCAACATTTTAAAGAAGCACTGAGGTTGAGTTCACACTATGTTTAAGGAATCTGTTGGGATATAGGGGAAAAAAGTTAGCCTGACAGATACGGTGATAGCCCCAGTGGCCCATGGAGGTGTCTAAAGCAAATATATTCCTATGTGGGCTGTGTTTGCTCTCTTTGCCGGTGGTACATGCTTTCTGGTCTACCATGCTTTTGAGTCCTACAGGTAAAGTGTATACCTCGAACATAGGCAAAAAAGTAGTGTGAACCCAGCCTAATTCTAGAAAGGAATGAAAAAACTAAACAGGAGAGAATCTTGTCTGCACTGTTTGTTAATCAGCAAACAGACAAAGTATAGGGGGGAAGCTCCTTCTGCAGCTAAATCTCCGAAAGCCAGCACAGGAAAATAAGAAGGAGGAGGGGGCCTGAAACATATACAAAATAATTCTTTATTTATTGCTTGGTTTTCACTGTAATATGCAGTGAAATAGGATCAAGCGAAAGAAGAAGATTAGGAAGAAATTGATGGGATATTTTTAGCATTTGTACATTTTCTAAAGAAAAACACCTTTCTGATCAAACTAAGCAGTTTTGTGGTACAGAATGGTCATTTTTTTACTGCCCATATCTGTCATGATAAGTCAAAAGGATCAGTAGCAGTTTTAGAGAAAAAGAGAATGTAATAGGTCCCTTTTAAACAGAATGAAAAAAAACTACTTTTGCTCAATCTTGCAAAATTAATGGAATGAGACAAGAATACTTGTCAATTACTCCTAACTTACTTGCTGTGATTGCAGAGAGAGGATACATTGTTCAAGTTCACATAGTCTTTAGAAATCACAGAAAATTTAACTCCTGTTAAAAGATACAACTTTATTTACATAATTTAAAAAGTAGTCTCAAGAAAAAAACTCCTGTAAAGGCACCAATTATATATGTGTCCCTTTCTTAGATAAATTCACTTATCTCAGAGATGAAAAATCATAAAGGTAGCATAATAGAGAAAAAGGAATAAAACAGGCAACTTATGGTTTAATGATAAAGCCTCCAAACTCAGGAGTCCATCCAATCCAAAATACTAATGATTTACGGGTGTCATTCCTTTACCCTTACCACGTCACCCTGAACTGATCCTTATCACAAGAAGAATGTTCGACCCGATAAGGGTGGCCCTACTAGTTGAAGACTAATTCTATTTCTTCAAAACCAAAAAAATAGGCAAGATATAATTTGTTAGTAGTCCTAGATATGACCATAATTAAGAGATAAAATAACCCTAACTGGCAATCAACATCAGAGTCTTAGAGTCCCAGATACATAATCTATGGCCGACAGAAAAGTCCCTATATAGATGTAACTAGGAACAAAGGTCTGGTGTGACTGATATTCAGTGCTGCAGGCGGGACTCTGATATTGGTTGCCAGTTAGAGGTTATTTTATCTCTTAATTTCAGTCTCATTTAGGACTACTAAATTATATCTTGCCTATTCTTTGATTTTTTTTTTTTTCGTTTTTTTCTCTCTCATAGGAACAGATGATAGTGAAGAAATAAGGTTAGTCTTCAGTTGGTGGGGCTGCCCTTATCGGGGTGAACACTCTCCCGCTATAAGGATCAGTGCAGGGTGAAACTGTAAGGGACATTATTAACCCCCCGTGAAGCATTAGTATTTTGGATTGGATGAACTCCTGATGTCAGAGGCATAATCATCTAACCATAAGTTCCCTGTTTTATTCCTATTTCTCTATATTGCTACCTTTATAATTTTTTTTTTTGTCTCTGGTATAGGTAAATGTGTCTGAGAAAATGACACAAATATAATTGGTGCCTTTACAAGAGTTTTTTTCTTGGGAATACTTTTTAAATGACATAAACAAAGCTGAATCTTAACATCAGCTAAATTTTCGTTAATACTTAAAACTCGTATTGCTCAAAATATATCAATTTTTTTAGAGAAACTTTCACACAGTCCACAAAAATAGGAACCAGGGCTAGTAACTATTGTAAGTACAGTGTTCCCTCAAGTTACAATGGTATTCGGATACAATATTGTCACCATACAATGGTCTTTCCTGAAACACTGTCTGTTGTGTGTGGTTTCAAGATACAATGTCCCAGACATTGAACCAGCCGATTATCATGGACATTTTACTTGTGAAACACCTGTATTCGAAAACTTAATGCAGTGATTGGCAGTCTAGAAGTGCCTCTCTACAGTACAGTGTGATATTACAACTTTTCAACAACTGTTTACATGTGCCAGGATAAGCGGTGACTTTGGGCATCAGGTGAGTTTGGTCTTTTTTTTTCTGGTACATTGGGTATAAAGTACATGAGCCAAAGAGGCTCCTTTCATAGTTTGTAAGGCCATAAAAGACAGATGCCCATCCAGTTCAGCCTATTGTGATATAGTGTTGATCCAGAGGAAGGCAAAACCCCCCATGAGGTAGAAGCCAATTGTTCTCATTTTAGGGAGAAAATTATTTCCCAACTCCAGTCTGGCAATCAGAATAAATCCCTGGATCAACGACCCCTCTCCAGAATCCTAGTCTCTATATTTTACGTTGGAACAAAAGACCATAAGAAGATCAAACTCCAGCAGCCAAAGAAAGGACATCAAAGGGATTATAATTCAATCCATAAAAAATAAATTTATTACTCAAAAATGTAAAAAGTAGGCAAGCAGCATGTTGAAGAAAAAGAGCAGTTTAGCATCCACACTGACGCATTTCAGAAAACTTGTCCTTACTCATAGTGTAACACTATGAATAGGAAAAGTTTTCCCTTCGATGTCCTTTCTTCAGCTGCTGGACCTTCATCTTCTGAAGGTCTTTTGTTTCATTGTTATGAACGGTTTTGCTTGCCGTTTGCTCCATGACAGCCTGTAGAATGGACTTTGACGCCCAGGGGAGCTGGTATTCAAATCTTTTTTCTTTCTATAATTTGTTATATTATTACACTCCAGATCTTTTTTGAACTTTGCTAGTGAATTCACCATGACAAGTTCCTCTGGCAGTGAGTTCCACAGTCTCACTGCTCTTACAGTAAGAATCCCTTTCTATTTTTATGTTGAAACTTTCTTTCCTCAAAACGTAGAGGATGTCTCCTTGTTCTAGATACAATTCTGGGTATAAATAGATCTTGGGAGAGATTTATTTACATTTGATATATTTAAACATATTTATTATGTCCCCCAAAGCCATCTTTTCTCTAACCCTTTTCTTGCTAATCTTTCTAGATAATGCAGTCCACCCAGTCCTTTTATTATTTTTGTTGCCCGCCTTTGTACCTGTCCAAGCTCTACAATGTCTTTCCTGTGCACTGGTGCCCAAAACTTTACACAATAATCCATGTGGTCTGACCAGTGACTTGTATAATGGAAGAATAATGTTCTCATCATGTGCATCTATGCTCCTTTTAATACACCCCATAATCCTGTTTGCCTTGGCAGCTGCTGCAATTACGTTTACTGTCCACTAGGATTCCCAGGTCCTTCTCCATGTCACTTTTACCCAGTGTTTTTCCATTTAACAAGTAATCATGGAATGGATTTTTACTTCCCATGTGCAGAACCTTGCATTTATCTGTGTTAAACCTCATATGCCATTTCCCTGCCCAGGCCTCCAACTTATCCAGATCACTTTGTAATAAAACATTATTCTCTATTGTATTGATTACTTTACAGAGCTTAGTGTCATCTGCAAAAATCGATATTCTCCTGTGCAATCCTTGTAAAAGATCATTAAAGTAAACATTAAAGAGAATGGGGCCCAATACTGACCACTGTGGTACCACACTAGTAACAGGAATTCAGTCCGAGTATGTACTACTAATTGCCACCCTTTGAGCCAGTTACTTAGCCACTTGCAGACAATTTCCCCCAGTCCAAGCAGTCTCATTTTACTTACCAAACTTTTATGTGGCACAGTACCAAATTTTTTAGAGAAATCTAGATATATAAAATCCAATGCCTATCCATGATCTAACTTTCTCATAGAAGCTGGTGAGATTAGTTTGACAGGACGGATCCATCATAAACCCATGCTGGAACGGCGTTATACATTTATTTTCAGTAAGATAGTCCAGGATAACATCTCTGAGAAAACCTTCAAACATTTTACCTACAACAGAGGTTAAACTTACCGGCCTATGGTCTCCAGAAGCACTTTTTGACCCTTTTTGAATATTGGCACCACATTTGCTATGCACCAATCCTTTGGGACATACCCAATTACTATACATTTCATAAATATTAAGAATCCTCCGTATAGAAAATGATTGCCAGCTTCCTGCAGTTCTTTCTGTTATCTGCAAGAATTTGCTTTATCTATATTAGTTATCTGTTAACTTCCCTTAATCTTCAGTTTGCATTATGTTGGGAGTCAAATTTTGTGGCCTTGGAACTAATTACCAGTTTCCCATAGAGTTATGATTTCAACATACACTGGTCATCCTGGAATCAATTAACAAAGTATGTTAAAGGGCTACTATATATTTATTCGAGGAGAATAATAGGTTTTCTTCCAAAACTGCCCTGTATTTTGCTCCATCCATCTTCGAATAAACTATGACCAGCTTCCTACTCCCTGCAGACACAAAGCATCCCTAGAGCATGATGCTGCCACCACCATGCTTCACAGGGTCTATAGAGGGTTCAGGATGATGTGCAGTCTCGGCCTTCCGCCACACATCGCATCTGGCATTTAGACCAAAAAGTTCAATCTTGGTCTCATCTGACCAGAGCACATTCTTCCACATGCTAACTGTGTCTTCTTCATAGCATTTTGCAAACTACAAATGGGACTTCTTATGGTTTTCTTTCAAAAAGTGTTTTCTTCTTGCCACTCTTCAATCAAGGCAAGCTCTGTGAAAAACACGACTAATAGTTGTCCTGTGGACAGATTCTCACACATGAGCTGTGAATCTATGCAGCTCCTTCAGAGTAACCCTGGGCCACTTGGCTACTTTTCTAATTAGTGCTTTTCTTGTCTTGGCTGTAAATTTATGTGAATGGTCATGAATTGGTAGGCTAGAAGTTGTGTCATACTCTTTCCACTTACAGATGATGGATTGAATAGTGCTCGATGAGATATTCAGAGCTCAGGCTATTTTTTTTTTTTAAAACCTAACCCTGCAATACACTTTGCCACCACGTTATCCCTGAGCTGTCTGGTATATTTCTTGGTTTTCATAATGCTGTTTCTTCACTTATGTTCTCCAACAAACCTTTGAGGCCTTCACATAACAGCTGTGGTTATACTGAGAATAAATTATATACAGATGTAAACTATTTACTAATTTGGTGACTTCTAAAGGCAATTTGTCGCACTTGATTTTATTTAGTGGCATCAGAGTACAGAGAGCTGAATATATATGCACACCAGACTTTGCTTTTCTAATTTGATAAAATTCAGAAAACCATGTATCATTTTCCTTATAAATTACCAATACTTGTTACTCTGTTTGTCTCTATCACATGCAATATCAATTAAATAAATTTACGTGTGTGGCTGTAATGTTTAAAATATACAAATATATACATACACACACACACAGACGGTGGGGAACAAAAGTATTTAATCAGCCATCAATTGTGCAAGCTCTCCCACTTAAAAAGATGAACGAGGCCTGTAACTGACATCATAGGTAGTCCCAACTATGACAGATAAAATGAGAAAACAAATCCAGAAAATCACATTGTCTGATTTGGAAAGAATTTACTTGCAAATTATGGTGGAAAATATTTGGTCACCTACAAACCAGCAAGATTTCTGGCTCTCACAGATCTGTAACTTCTCCTCTGTCCTCCACTCATTACTAGTGTTGGGCGATTATTATCGACAAAGTTGAAATCGGCACAGTTTTTATATTGATCGAAATTTTTAGATCATGCGATAATTTAGGCTAAAATTTGTTCATCATCTATTAAGATCGCGCCATTTTCGGCGCTTCCTGTCATTTTGGCGGCCAGCAAATCAGCTTACAGAATAGAGCAGGGTGAGATGTGTGTGCGACGTCATAACTGGGATGTGTATGGTTGCGATTGGCTGGAAAAATCACATGACCTCGTTTACATAAAAACAGCGTTTCCTGTTCAGCCTCAGTGTCTCTCAGTGTCTCAGAGCAGTAGGACGTGCGCTCTGCTTGTGTCCAAACAGCTCAGCGAAATTAATCTATTTCTTCACAGAGAAAGCTCTACTGTTAGCTGTGATCCTTACAACTTAGTTAGATTAGAGATTGGAAGATTTTATGTAGCTAAATAAAGAATTTTAAAGGAGCATCTACCGCTGTAAAGTCACAGGGGGGAGGGGGGTAGCGGGAGGGGGGTGCCCCAGCGGGCAAACACAGACAAGCTCTATAAAGAATACTGGATAAAGTTCACCAAGACTTAGTGTAGACATTGCACTGCAATAGCTTTATTATTAACAGTTTTCTATTGAAATATTTCCTGGATATATGGCAGCCTGAACTTATATTAGGATACACATATTTTCTAGTAACCACAGGTCTCTTTGTTAGGTGCAAAACTCCACTTTGATTATCAGTATACATTTCAGATAGGTGTTCATTTTCAATTTTGCCCATTCCACCTTTGTTCATATATCCACCTTGCAGTTAAATTAGAATCCAGCAATTTTGTAGTCAGCACAGGTGAATTGAAAGGTGCCAAAAATACCTTTTATTATCCGAATACATTACAGATACGTGTTTTTTGCACTTTTGCCCAGTCAGATTTTTTAAGAGCCCCCCTTTGCATTTAAAATTTAAAACCCAGCATTGTGTAGTTACCACGGGGAAATTGATAGGTGCCAAAAAATCCCTTTTATTTCCAATACATTCAGTTACGTTTTTTCACTTTTTCCCCAGCCCAAATTTTTGTTGATAAAACCACCTTGATTTTAAATTTGAACCCACAATTGTGTATTCCCAGGGGAAAATGATGGGTCCCAAAAAAAAATCCCTTTTTTTCCAAATTTCTTTACAGAAGTTTTTTTTTTTGGCGCACTAACTTTGTTCATTGAGCAGCTTGCACTTAAATGTAAAATACGAAATTTTTGTAGTCCAAGGTGAATTGAAAGGGCCAAAAATACCTTGATTATCCAAAAAATTTAGTACTGTTTTTGACTTTGGCGCACTACAGTTTGTTCATTAGGCCCCTTTGCACAAAATGGAATACGCAATTTTGATCACCAAGGTAAATTTGAAAGGTGCCAAAAATATCTTGTATTATCCAATACTTTTCAATACTGTTTTTTCACTTTGGCGGGCCGTTTTTTGTTTAAGTCTATTTTGCATTAAAATTTGAATACGCAATTTTGTGTCCCCACAGGTGAATTGATAGGTCCAAAAATCCCTTTTAATTTCCGAAATACATTTCAGATACTGTTTTTTTTTTTTCATTTTGTGCGGCCAGTTTTTGTGATGACTTTTTGAGTTAAATTTGAAATACAGCAATTTTGTAGTCACCACAGGTAATTTGGATATGCCAAAAATCCTTGTTTTACCCGAATACATTTCAGAACGGGTTTTTTCACTTTGGGGCAGGCCGCTTTGTTGATAATTCTTGCAGTTATATTTAAATCCAGCAATTTTTTTTGGGGGGATTTGAAAAACTTGATTTTGCCGTTTTTTAAATAAGTTTTTCCCAAAACTCTTCATACCTTCTAAAATTTTTATATTCTGAACATGGAGCGAAATTCGGGGAAACGAGCAGAGTACGAGAGAAGGGCTCCTTCCAGTCTGGGACAAAACGCATCCCCGCGGATCGTAGTTGCAGGACCGTCAGGCCTGTCAGGGTCAAACCCTGTGAATCTATAACAACGCGTGCCAATCTGTCCTTTAGTGTTTTAAACAACCTGCACCAGCATCTTAAATCCCCGCCTCCCAGTACGGCCACAAATTCGTCATAGCCCACCAGCATCCGTCCCAAAATGAAGGCCCCAAAATTTAACTTGTTACCCACCAATGTGGATAATCCCTTTTTCTGAAGACCCCTTTTATGACAAAAAGCGGTTGGGGGCAGAGGCATGTTAAAAAATAAAGAGGCCAAAGAGGTTGATTTTCCTCTGCTCTGAACCCGTTACAAAATGCCATCAGAGGGGGAAAAAGGAACCGGCCCCAACCCGGAAAAAATCAGGGGGGAAACCGCGGTGGGGGGGCCAATGCCTTGCAGTCCCTTTTGGGCTTGTACAGCCCCGGGATGAAAGAATGTCGGGGACGACGAAGCCCACCTGTTTTTATGATAAATACATTGCGGTCCAAACGTGGTCTTTTCAGCAAAAAATTTGTTTGGACCCCTTCTTTCCACGGGAAACCAGGGGGAAGACAAGGGGTAGTGCCCGTACGGGTTTTCCGCCTCAAAAAGGGGAGGGGGGCGGTCGGCAAAGCCGCTGATATAAATTCCGCCAGCCACAGAAAGCGCAAACCCCCCCCTCGTTTATCGCCGTAAAAAAAGGTCCAGGACCTCTAAACCTGGGCCTTCTATGACAAGCTTTGATTCCCCCCAGCGATTGTAAATTTTGCCGCCTTTCCCGGGAAAAACCCCAAAAAGAAAGGAGGAAAAGAACCTTAGGTGGTTAACCACCCCCCAAAAATGTCTAGTCACATGCGGGGGCGAAATGCATGATTTTTGAAATGGACCCAAACGGGCCCCAAAAAAGGGCCAAACCCGACCCCCCCGGGCCTCCAAAACTGCCCACCCCCTCGTCTTCGGCCCCCTTTCCTCCCCCACACCAAGCTTTTTCCTTTCAGCTCCATGTCTCTCAGAGTCATAAACGGGGATAGCCTCCGCCCCCCACCCTCCCCCAGCCCGCCCAGAAACCCCACACCACCAGAGCCCCCCTTCCTACCCCTTCCCCTTTCCGCCATTTTTTGACGACCTGCACGCCGTACAGCGGCCAGCCCTACGAGCCACCTTCGTCTTCCGGGTTTGGGAGAAGAAAAAACATTTTAAAACCCCAAACCCCCCAAACCAAAACCCTGAATGTGGGCCTTTGGGCCAGGTTTTTTGGCCTTGGGAAATTGTTGCCTTTACCTTTCGGGTAAACACAGGGGGGTTCCCACCATGTCAAGGCCCTTCCCGCCCCAATCCAAAATTGCCGAGCAGGCATTTTTTTTGCCAAAAAAAAGCCTCCCTCCCCTTTGGCCGGGCCCACGTGTAAATCCTAAAATTTCAGGCGTTTCTCCCCATTGGGGCCCGGGAAAAAAGCCCATCTGACCACCGACACAGGGACAAATTAAGCACGTTTAAATCCTGTGACAGCTCACTGGGTGATTTTGGGGGGATGTCCTGGGGTGCGGTGGCTCCCCGGCCTCGGGGCCCCCTCTTCAAAACCGAAAGGATGGTGCAGGGGTTTTTTTCCCCCAAGGTCCTTTCTTTTTGGCATCACTTGCCCAGAGAAACCAGGCCTTTTAAAATTTAAAATTTTCTTGGGGGGACCGCCCACACAAGGCCCGGAAACGGTGGACGGCTCCCCCCCCCAAAACGAGACCGGTGCGGCTGGGTCCCAAAAAACCTTTGGCCGGGCAAGGTGGTTTTGCGATAACGGGCCGAAATTTTGTTTGGGCCCCCCTTTTAAGATCGGTAGGCTGGACACATCCCTTGCCGGCACATGTCATAAACCCCTTGCCCGCCCAAAAAAATTTTCTAAAGGGAGCCCCCCGGGTCGGGACGGGCCCTGCGAGGAAGGCTCGAAGTCTAATTTTCGCACTTCCCGCCGTTGGGCACCCTCTCGCCCCGCCTTCATTAGGCAGGGGGTTCAGGGCCCAGAGTTTAGTGCAAGGTGGGGGAATCGCTCTCAGGGGGGCATATCCAGGCAAGTCAGGGCTTTGTTGAAGTTTGGGGCCCGGAGGCGCGGAGGGGGGAGGGGGTTTATTCCCTAGACACCGAGTTACCGATGCCCCTGCCTTGGAAAGAGGTTGGCGCAAATTTAAAGCAAAAGGGGAGGAAGATGGGGAAAAGATCAGTTTGCTATTTCCCCCCCTGCCCCCAGGGGGTTGGGGAAAAAATAAAGGCTCCATCCCCTCACATGGTGTTTGGGATGCTAATTTCCCCCCAAACAAAAATCCCCAAATTAAAGGGCCACCCAAAATGAACAACAGTTACTGGTGGCCACCCCCCGGGGACCCCCGGTAAAACCCCCAAAACTAAAGAAATTTCCCTTTCCCACACCAAAATAAGAGTAAAATGCAGGAAAAAAGCCCTTGCGGGTTTTGATCAACGGGAGAAAATCTGTTGCTTTTGCTTCACTTTCCCCCAAAAGGGTCAGTGGAACAACATCACACGGGGAACAGCATAGAGTGCCAAGTGGGCCGTAGCGGCAGCAGCGGGCAAGGTGGCAGAACCCTAAGGGGTGACCTCTGGAAATCTTTATTTATCACCTCCCCAACGCTTTGCGGGGCAGGCCCCATCCAACACACAGAGACCATTTAAAAGATCTTTGGTGCACGACTATCTGCGTCTCAACAAAGATGTTTTTTTGGGTGTGTTCCCCGACCCAAAAGACTTTTGGGTATCCAAAATGGACGAATGGGCCCCAGCTCGCTCGCCACGCCCTGAGGTGTTGTCCTGCCCAGCAGCCAAACCCTCTATCTGAGCGGGGGGAAAAACAGCTGGAGGGGGCCCTTACAGACAAAAAAGCACCGGGTTTCCACAATAATTTTGGGCGTTTGACTTTATCAAGATGAATTAGGGATGGGTCTCTGATGAAGTTTTTTGGGGCCCCAAAAGCCGGGGGTCCCGGGATTAGTTTTCCGGGCTTTCTTACATTTCCCCTTTTAAACAGAAAAAGGGCCTTTGAAAAAAGTTTTTTTTTAAAGATCATTTCTTTCTGCAAAATTTTTTTTCTCCCTTTTTCCCCAAAAGTTCATTTTGCTGGTTTTGCTGTGAGGAGACTGTAAAAAACAGAAGGTTTATGACAACCCCTAAACCCCTTTTCCCCACCCTTTTTTTTAAAAATTTTTTCGATTTTTCCCCCCAATTTGGGTTTTGAGGGTTTATGTTCCCGTGAGAAACAGCAATAATCATGGTCCTTTTGGGAAAAAAAGTTTGGCTTTTAAGTGGAAAATTTTTCCCCCACAATTTTTAAAAGTGGCTGAGAAGTATATTTTAATTTTTTTGGGGTAAAAGTTTTCTGGAATTTAGAAATAAACAAAGGTACTTTGGAACCCCGAAAGTTTTCTTTAAATTGGCAATTTTTACCCTCACAATTTTTTAAAATTGGGGTGAGAAGTCATTTTTTAAAAATTTTTTTTTTTTTGGGCATTTCTGGGTTTGAAATGCAGCAAACTACAGGTTTCCTTTTTTTTTTATAAAAAAAAATTTTTTTTCAAAAAAGACATTTTTTTTCCCTTCCAAAAAATTGGCCCCAAAAAGGGTCAAGGGGCATTGCTTTGAATTTTGGGGGGGATTTTGGGTTTGAAATTTAGCTATAACCCACAGGTTTTCCCATTATAAAAAAATTTTTTTTTTCTAACAAAAACATTTTTTCTTCACAAATTTTCAAAATTGGGTCAAGGGTTTATGGTGCTGTCAGAAAAAAGGAATTTGGGAAAAACACTGTTAATGGACACATTTTGCAAATTTTCCTTTTTTTTGCAAGATTTTTTAACATAGCATCAAACCCGGTAATTTGAGACCAAAAACCCCTTTTTAAAACAATTTAAAAAAAAGAAAAAAAGACATGGTGGGAATTTTCCCCCTATTTTTAAAAAAATTTTTTTTTTCTAAAAAAAACTACAAAAAAAAAATTTCATGTACAAAATAGCTGGTAAAAAAATTACTCTGAATTTTTCAAGGGGGGTGCAGGAAAATTTGCCCAATGTGGTTTATTCAGGGGACATGGAGTATGGGCAGGACAGAGAACAAAGTACAGATACAATTTCCCCCAGCATGTTAGTAAAATGAGAAAAAGAATCCCAAGAAAAGGGCACCTGGGTGGAAAGGGGCGTTAACCCCCCAGTATTTCCAATGAAGTCAATTGGGCCCCACTCATACGGGGGACAAATGCTACCCAGGACAGGGGCAGTAATGCCAGTTTTTAAATAAAATGGTGGTTGAAAGACTCCTTTTTTTCCGGCACTTTTTTTTAAATTGGGGGCATGCAGGTTTGGGGCCATGCTGTGGCCCCGGGCAGGTATAGCAATGTCCGTGAAAATAAAATTGGGTTTAAAGACTCCTTTTCCCCCACTTTTTAATTGGGTCAAAGGGTTTTTTTTTTCATTCTGAGTACAGGACAGATATGTCAATGTCCTTTCAATAAAATGGTGGGTTGAAAGACTCCTTTTTCCGGCACTTTTTTAAACTGGGGGTCATGCAGGTTTGGGGCTCATGCTCGTTCCAACAGGGATATTTAATTTCCATTTTAAATAAAATGTGGTTAAACAATGCCCTTTTGGCCTTTTTAATTTGTGGTGATCAGGGTTTTAAAGGGTCATGCTGTGGTACAAGACAGGGATAGTGAAGGGGTGTGATTTTTTTCTGTGGCTTTTAAACCTAATGTGTTGCCTAAGATGTCAGATCCTTTTACTGTTGTGGGAATTTAAATTCCCGCTTCTCCCACTGTTTGGGTGTAAAATTTAAGGTTTGTTGCTTTCCCCTAGACTTTAAAGGGCATCGATCATAATCACTATCAAAACGACATCTTGTCGATGATGGGCGACCCTTCGACCGATGTCATGGCCAAGTAATCGTCAAACTCTCATAACCCGTAGTTTTGCCACTTGTTTGAACTTGTTATCAATATAAGAGACTCCGCCACAACCCCCAAACATTACACTCCAAACTCCACTATGGTGAAGACCAAAGAGCTGTCGAAGGACACCAAAACAAAATTGTTAGCCCTGCACCAGGCTGGGAAGACGGAATCTGCAATAGGCAAGCAGCTTGACATGAAGAAATCAACTGTGGGAGCACTAATTAGAAAATGGAAGACATACAAGACCACTGATAATCTCCCTCGATCGGGGGCTCCATGCAAGATCTCATCCCATGGGGTCAAAATGATTAAAGAACGGTGAGCAAAAATCCCAGAACCACACGGGTGGACCTATTATTATTATTTATTTTAAAGCACCATTGATTCCAGGGCGCTGTACATTCGAGGGGGTTACATATATAACATAAGTCAAACGAGTACAATGATAAGTGATGAATGACAATTGGCACGACAGAGGGAGAGAGGACCCTGCCCGCGAGGGCTTACAATCTACAAGGAGGGGGAAAGAGACAGAGGGTGTAGTGGCAGCAGGGTTATTGTAGGTTATAGGCAAGCCTGAAGAAATGGGTTTTCAGATTGCTTTTGAAGCTGGTGAAAGTGAAGGAGAGTCTGATGTGTTGGGGCAGTAAGTTCCAGAGTGTGGGGGAGAACACGAAGAGAAGTCTTGGAGACGGTTATCTGAGGGGCTGATAAGAGGAGAACAGAGAAAAGGTCCCGTAAAGGGGCGGAGATTGTGTGAGTGGGGGGGTATCCCAGAGATTAAGGCAGAGATGTATGGAGGGGAGAGGTCATGGAGAGCCTTGTAGGTCATGGTTAGTAGCATAATATGAATTCGCTGGGCAATGGGAAGCCAGTGAAGAGATTGGCATAAGGGAGAGGCAGAGGAGTAGCGAGGAGAGAGGTGGATAAGATGGGCAGCAGAGTTGAGAATTGTTTGAAGGGGAGCAAGAGTGCTAGACGGGAGGCCACAGAGAAGGATGTTGCAGTAGTCTAGGTGGGAGATGAGCGGATTTTTGTAGTGTCATAGTTGAGGAATGAGCGGATGCGAGAGATGTTTTTCAGGTGGAGGCGGCAGGCAGAGGTGAGGATTTGGATGTGTGGTTTGAAAGATAGAGCCGAGTCTAGGATTACCCCAAGGCAGCGTAAATGACCTGCAGAGAGCTGGCACCAACGTGACAAAGGCTACAATCAGTAACACACTACGCCACCAGGGACTCAGATCCTGCAGTGCCAGACGTGTCCCCCTGCTTAAGCCAGTACATGTCCGGGCCCATCTCAAGTTCGCTAGAGAGCATTTGGATGTTCCAGAAGAGTATTGGGAGAATGTCATATGGTCAAATGAAACCAAAGTAGCTGTTTGGTAGAAACACAACTCGTCATGTTCGGATGAGAGAGAATGCTGAGTTGCATCCAAAGAACACCATACCTACTGTGAAGCATGGGGTTGGCAACATCATGCTTTGGGGCTGTTTCTAAGCAAAGGGACCAGGACGACTGATCTGTGTAAATGAAAGAATGAATGGGGCCATGTATCCTGAGATTCTGAGTGCAAACCTCCTTCCATCAGCAAGGGCATTGAAGATGAAACATGGTTGGGTCTTTCAGGATGACAATGATCCCCAGCACACTGCCAGGGCAACAAAGGAGTGGCTTCGTAAGAAGCATTTCAAGGTCCTGGAGTGGCCTAGTCAGTCAGTCTCCAGATCTCAACCCCATAGAAAACCTTTGGAGGGAGTTGAAAGTCCGTGTTGCCCAGCAACAGCCCCAAAACATCACTGCTCTAGAAGAGATCGGATTGGAGGAATGGGCCAACACACCAGCAACAGTGTGTGCCAACCTTGTGAAGACTTACAGAAAACGTTTGACCTCTGTCATTGCCAACAAAAGATATATAACAAAGCATTGAGATGAATTTTTGTTACTGACCAAATATTTATTTCCCCCCATAATTTGAAAATAAATTCTTTCCAAATCAGACAATGTGATTTTTGAAATTTGTTTTCTCATTTTGTCTCTCCTAGTTGAGGTCTACCTATGATGTCAATTACAGGTCTCTCACTTCTTTTTTAAGTGGGACAACTTGCACAATTGGTGGCTGACTAAATACTTTATATACACACACAAATATGTACATATGAGGGATGAAAGATGTCACAGAAAATGAAACCTTAAACCTTGCACTGCATGTATTTAGCCACTATAGGAAGACTACAGCATGTCAGTTTTTGCAAGATCAGCAGCTGTTGAAAAAAAATGTGTATAGAAATAAGACAAATACCATCCGACAGTACTAACATGAAAACAGCAACAGAAACAAGGAACATGTCTAGTAACTTTCAAATAAAGGTCTGTTATTGGCTTCCGGAAAGGAAGAGAAACACAAGTATTACATAAAGGACTTGGAGCAAGAAATATATCAAAGTGTACTGACAGGGTCAGGAACAAAATTGGGATATGAAAAAGACTCATTCTTCCAAATGTACAAATACTGACAGTGTAGCCCTGAGACACTCACCAAAAGGATTCCCATTACATTAACCCAGACATTACAAGAGAGGCAGTCTCCCTGACATCGAGTCATACAGGCACTTAGGATACTGTGCAGAGTCTTAGATACTTCAAAAAAATATCAATGAACAGGGAACACACTTTTAAGAAGCACTTTAGTGGGAGGGAACTTTTACTAGAACTGCTCAAAAATGTCATGCCAAGTGCTTCTGTTCTCACAGCTACCCCATCACTAAGGTATATAAAAACAGAGCAAGTCCTGTGGCATCTAGATATTTCATGTGCCCATCTATCCCAGAAGACAAAACAAAACTCAGTTGAGCGCATGCAAAAAGAAACTAAAATGGAAAAATCCCAACTGTACTAGCGCCCTTCTAGATAATACTGCTCATATGTATAAAAGCAGCTAAATGCTTAGTTTGAGTTTTCTGTATCCCAGAGGTTAAACAAACAAAAAGTAGCATGTACTCACACTAATTAATTTATGGTAGTTGGTCAATAAAATAATACAAATGTTGTATGTATCTGTGATACTGCGACATGCTACGAAAAAAGGGTAATTTTTAGGTGCATTTTTTGACACTCGTAGCACAACTACAATAGCAAATGTGTGTTGTCTTTTTACATGCAAAAAAGCAATAGTAAGCACTAGTGCTTGGTAACATATGGTACAGAGTATCCATCTGACACTGGATAAATCATAATCATTAGCATGTCAATCGCAATAGGTAGGACCCCCAGTGCTTCTAGCCACTCCCAAGCACACCCATATTATCACGCCACTTATGTCTGGACACTGGCAACCTGCAGCTTACAGGACTGATTGGCAGGGCAGGGAGCCTTTGGCTCCCTTCTCCACCATGGTTTTTATTTGTTTGCACATCCTAAAAACACACAAACCGTAAAATAAGCAAAGTCACCCGTAGAATCCTGGGTATGTTTCTTGTATTCCTAGGACAAGCATGCCCCACCTGGTGACCCTATACTTGTGGGTCCCGCGGGCAACTGCCTAGTGTGCCCAATGGAAAAGATGGCCGTGCCCAATGGATTATTTTTATTTTTTACGACTTTTGTGATTGACATGCTTATGATTATAATTCATGCAGTGACAACATTTACACTATTTTATTTACCAACATATGTTATTAATCTAAGTGCCAAACTGGTACTCCATTCCATACATTACATAGCCTGAGTGCTTACTACTATTTGTTTGCATGTAAAAAGACAATAGCACACACCTACTATAATGGTTGTACCACAAAAGTGTCATAAAATGCACCAAAAGAGGGGCATTTTTTTCGCAGCATATAAGGGGCGCTGCAGTACGGCTGGAATCCGTCCCAGTCATTATGGTAATCCATAGTTCTCATAGAGAACTGTGGATTCCGTCACCTCTCCCCGCTCGCCGAATCCGCCGGGCGGGGAGAAAGTGACATGCACATTATTAACGGCGTGTACGCGCCGTGAATAATGAGTGTCTATGGGGCCGAGGAGCTGCTGGCACCCCGCCCCGCCCCCCCTGCACGGCTGCCGGCGTAATTGTGGGGCGAAATCCGTCCTCGCAATTACTTCGGCAATAAGCCGTGTGAACATTGCCTAACAGTAACAGACATATTTATCAGAGGCTTTAAAAACTTTCTGTGACCTCTGCCACAGGGAGTGTGGCTTAATTTAAAGTGAATGTGGTTTCATTGGAAATAAGTTATGGATATGTGATATACTGCACTACAAATTGACCAACATTTCGGGGCAGAAATCACACCAACTAAAAGTTGACCTAAAAAATCTATAGATGCTTCCAGAATTTTCAAACAACATGAGCCAATATGACAAATCTGGCACATTTTTAAACTGCCTAAGTTTATGTACAATTGTAAATATGGGCCATATGTGGTTTTGGTCATAAAAGCTGTCAACTAGTGAAATATTCATTGTCGCACCTGTTACCATGGTGAATGGGCAGACCATGCTTGCTAAGACAGTTGATTTCTAAGTAAGTGGCATGTATACATTTGGTGCGACATGTACAGTAATTTGAAATAGCAATCATTCAAGGATACTCATATTGGAGATGAGACCCTGGCCATAAAATATGTCTTTCTACTTCTGTTGCTGGTTCATTGGTTCATCCCACAACACTCCAAACCTAACAAGGTTATCATGCTTGGTCATCTTTGCTCCAATCACTTGTGAAGTTTGACATGTCCTTTTAGCATTCCAGAATGATTTTGTTTACCTTAACAAAACCATCCAGCGCTTTCCTTTAAACAATACACTAGTTACATACAGGCTAAATGCAACCAAAAAGCAATTCACGTCTTTGCCCAGAATGAGGATTCACTGCCCTGTCTAGAAATAAGCTGTTCGTGGGTGTGTAAATATCTGCCAGGATCTACAAATTACTTGTTTATTCAACTCTCAAAAACTGGAAGAAAAAAAAAAACAATGTTAAGTCACAGATTAGAGATTGGTCTATAAATGTAACAACAACACAAGGGCAGGATATCTTTGAACTTGTCATATGGCTTCTTGTTATACACTTCTAGACAGCAAATTACGCTCATGAGGTTTACCTTAGGCAAGCTTGTTATAAATGTTACACGAGCCAGATAATTGCTTTGCGGTTCTCTAACCAGTCACGATGCAAGGATCCATATGGCTCGACTTGTAAAGGGTTCCCAGTGAGGCAATGATTGTATTTAATCACAGGATACTGGTTTCTACATTATGCAAGGATATTCTTTTAAACTGTCCACTGTAGAATACAGAAGCTCTTTACATATACACCCGGTTTCATTTTTGGCGACAGATGCTCATAAATACATGCAAAAAGTTGAAATGTCATAGAGTTGTTATAGAAGTGACTTGTCCGTATATCACAGAACAGAACTGGTTTACAAAGTCAAGGAAAAGTAAGAAAAACATAAGTCATTTTCACCATTGGACCTGGCTGAACAAAAAAGGTCATCCAAAATATTAAGCTGCTTGATGGCTGAACACCATATGTTAGATTTGCTTGCAATTACCATCCTGAAGGAAGACATAACTTCTTATGTTGCAGTAAAATACATAATATTCTTCCTGAACTGTATTGTCGGTCGTATATTCAGAGTCATAGTATTGACCTCTACACTTGCTTAACAATACTGTGCATATAAGTGGAAGAAATATCTATTTTTATTATGCATTGGAAGTTAATTGACAGCAGATGGGATGAATTCCATAAGTAACGTAACTCTGGCAGCAGTTTTACGGGTGAACAAAGTGGAATTTATTGGACAAGACCTTGGATTGTTTACTGTAAAGTATGCAGAAAGTGAAGTGTTCTAATTATCTGTATTATGACTATATTTATCTGTAGACGTTATCCGTCTCCTGAAGTGCCCCGCACACAGCTTTTTTTTTTTTCTTTTTTTGGTGTGGGGGGACCGCAGTCTTTTTGGGACTTCCTCAGCCTGGTACTTGACCAATATCCAGAATTCAGGAGAACTGGAGTGACCTCTCCTTTAGGATAGATCCACTTCTAGCTTTGTAAGATTAAGGTCAAAGTATTATTCACTTACCCTGCCATGCATTTCGGAGCCCTCTGTCCATACATCAACCCCCAAACCCGTTGTCGCAAAAACTAAAGC